>CM041294.1:106849615-107054615 GCA_023052935.1 Piezodorus guildinii
TTTGCACTTTTTGTCTATCAATATTTATTGATAGATAGCAGCGTCATTTATGTTACTGTGGCAACTTGGTCTACACTACAATGTGGGATTAATAAACTTTGCCTATCCAGGTTTAATTAGATAGGGATCTTTATCGAGTACCTGACATAGCATAGACTCGGGACCAACTTTTTTCGTCCCTCCGATGGACGGTATCACATGAGATTTTGTAATTATATTAAAATATCCTAGGGCCACCTGCAAGGTTTGAACTTGCGACTTAGACATAAGAGGCTGTTATGCTATCAACTACACCACAGGTGACCCCAATTAAGGAGGCAACGTAATGTTGACCGCTATTAAGACTGATGACCTTTGTGCGTATATTTTAATTATGAGTTATTTAAGATTGTTAACCACCCTTGTCCTGAGGTTCGGTTCTGAAAATCCATTATAATAGTCCGATTTTACTCGGTTCTTAAACCCCAGTGTTTGGTGGCGGTGGAAAGTACACAGGTGAATTTTACAGTTTATGGAGTGGGGGAATAGATATGGAAAAAAAGTGTTGAAACCCTCTCCGAAAAAAACCTACATTTTTTACTTAAAACGATTTTATATTGATATATATATATATGGAGAGAGAGAGAGAGAGAGAGAGAGATTAGATTAGATTAGATTAGATTAGATTATATTTTTTATTGTCTTAGGGCCTGAGGCCCGTTCTTACAAACAAAATAATAATTTTTACTCTAGTAATTTTGCTAATAAAAAAGAGAGTTTTAAACAATACATATATAACACATTTTTTTAATAATAAAACATAAAACAGTTAATATTTTAAATTATACAAAAAAAAAATTAACAAAGTTGATGTATAATATTTAAAATAATATATTTAAAAAAAATAATGATAATAATTAATAAACACTGAGGGAAGAGATTAAGTTAAAACAATTAAATAAAGTAAAAGGAACAAAGGGATACTGGAAAGGGAAAGGAAGCATCTCCAGATTTGCTCAGAGCTTCAAGGTGCACTCGACGAGTCTGCAGGAAAGAATATTCAAAGGCAAGCCTTACAGAAAGAGGAAGAAAACCTGACTTCCACCGGTAGCTGGTTGAGCTCTCCCGCTTTCGCGGCGTGGAAAGCATTCCTCAAGGCCTCGGTTCTGCAAGCAGGTAGTTGGAATACATCCTGCAATCTCACACTCCGTACCTCAACAAATTCACGCCTTAGGATTTCTGGAACACCGGAATCTTGAAATTTACGGGCCAAGCTCATTAAAATGAGGCGGAGATATTCTTTTGCTTGAAGCCAACCTAATTCCCTTATAAGTGGACTTATGCTCATCCCTTTTAATACCAAAGGAATCTGCAGTCCTCAGCTTCCGATATATCTATATATACGGAGTCACAGTACCATATCAGTGGGCGTACCAGTGCTGAGACTATTTTTCGCCTAACCTCGGCTGGTAATAGGCGAGAGGGAATGCAAGACACCGAGAGAGAGTGAATGAGTGAAAGTGCGTTTTTGACCTTAAGTAAAAATAAATACCCGTTGCAGGTTGCTGAAGTGAAATTCTATTCAAACTAGGTTGTTTTCCTGACATATATTTTATAATATAATGTATTAAATAACGAAATTATACTAATGATTTACTAAATAAAGTTCAGATAAATGTAATACTTATAAGTATTGTGTTTAGTTAAAGAGCGTATCATTCACTGTAATGTGTATCCAATCCCTGCATTCCAAAATCCATCAGAAAATCCCAAACTCTGTTTTGTCTCCAATAAATTAATTCCAATGTCCCATTTGCTGCAGGCTTATTCCGAAACATACCTGTTTTAATTATTAGAATTGATTCGCGCAGTGCCGAATCCAAGGAAATAGTTTCAGAAAGAGAACCTAAGTGTTAAAGGAAGGGATTTTAGGTTTAATTACTCTAGTTATTTTTGAAGGCGAAGTTTCTCCCTTTTATTCCCATGCCAATCCACAATTGGATTCGTAAGTTGAAAAGTAAGAGGTTCATATTATAAGGAAAATTGTGCTCATTGTTAATTAATTAATATTTATATTAATTTGATTTATAGGTTTAAGCTTATGCATATTAATTAGTTATTTAATATTTATAAACTTGAACTTGATATGCCTATTCATTTGTATGTTTTTTTTGTATAAAAACAAATCGTATTAAATTTTGCATCAATTCTTTTCCATACATGCGTTTCATCTTCAGAATCAGCACGTGACTCCAAATGACCTTAATGACTCGGTTGTCTTTTATGTTAATTACTTTTTGATTAAAACATTTTTCTCCGGATTCCACCATTACAATGTCTTATTTCAATGTATCGGTACATAATTCATACGCATGACATTGGACGACATTCGATTACTGCGTATTATTCAATGACATTCAACTATTGAAGATTTGCCCTAGGAGTAGCAAAAGGTTTATCGCTGACGTTATAAGAAAACGCAACTTTAGCATGGAATTTTGATTTTGTAGTTTACTATTCTTGCTGTTGAATTTTCTCATTTGGGCCATTCTCAACGAAACGTACAAACGCTGTCCAAATGATTTCCCTCTTACTGAAACTGGTTATTTTCCTATTTTGTTTTCTTTTCTGGTAGGCAGTTTCTGCTCTACTAGGAGCACATTCATAAGTTCAAATCAATGAATTATTCCTGTATGAAAATTTTGAATAAATGTCCGAAAAATTATTGGCTCACCCTGTCCAAATCAGAGTTTGCCAACTTAAACGTTGTGCCCAGTCAAATTGCTGGAAAGATTTTACTGGTTTGGTCCATTGCTTTCATACATACACTCTATAGTTTTAGAATACAGAATTGCAGGTTTAGAAAACGGTTATATCCGTTTCAAATAAATAAAACTGAAACGTCCAAGGGATTTTGGTCATTGGCGCCCCCCAAACGGTTTTTGGCGCCGTGATCTCCCTTCAAGCCATAAAAAAGCGGGAAAAGGTTCGCAAAAGCCGTTATACCTTCGGCAAGCCTACTAAGAGGTTTATAACCGCCTTCTGTATCTTTCACGGTGGCAGGGAGGGAAGGCGTACGCTAGTGAGTGAGAGTATACTAATCAGATGATTTTATAAAATCTACAAAATTAAATATACTGTAGACGAAGAAATTTTGAAATTTCGGAATTTAAGCGCTGTCAGACTATTTCAATCAGAATAAAACCTACATGATATTAAAGCCCGTCCAATTTTACTTCGATTTAGCGAGTTTAAACAAAATCGTTTTAGCCGTTTTTGAGAAAATCGTAAAAAGGTGCAAAACACATGGTATAGAATAGCTCTTCTGGTTAGCTGATTTTGGTAAAAAATTCGCGCCAACATCTCGGGCGTATAGTTGTCTTAAATTGGAAATTTAATTTTCATAGGACTTTTCGTTTTAGCACTGGACTTACCTCACCTTTTTTGCAAGACTTGGTCATTTGGGCTCAGGGGACCCTAAAACGTGTATTTTTGTTGAAAACTGGAATTCTAAAATTTTCAAGATCGCAATACATGCCCTTACTGTATATTCCATATATAGGTAAGTGAAAATAAAAATGCATCTTTATCATTTTTTTAAATTTCTGCATGGTGTTTAATTATGCAACTGCTGCCAATAAAATTAATTTATTTATTTATTTTGTTTTACTCATCAACTTAGACATTTTTTTGGGACATAATTGAAAACAGGGATTTCAGGGGGTACGGAAATTGGCCGCAATTAAGTACAGCATCAAACTGCGCTAAACGCCGTGTGCCAAAAATCTCCTTGGTCTTCACCCCTATTCGACGCTCCTTATGTTAACCTCATTGCCTCATCTAATACCCTCTTCTACTTGTGCCTTGCATCTTCAGAGCGTAGATTCTTTATGTGGCGGTTCTGTGGTTGAAAACACTTCTCTGATAACACTTTCCACTTCTGTGTTGCTAAGTATTCACCATCTGTCTGTTTCATTTATAGCTTCATAGATCCCTTTATGATTTCTTTAAACTTTGGAACGATTCGCATCTAGGCAACACGGTTCAGAGTTTTAGGACTGTTTTATTCCTTTTTTTTTTTTTTCAAGTATTTGTGACGCAAAATGCCGAATATTTGCGTAAAACGGGCTGTTATTTTTCAGGGACGAGCTAAGTTAGGTGAAATTGATGACGCTTTCTAACTTAAGGTCAGTGTTCAACTCGTACTCCTCATAGTGTATTTTTTGCTCACCTTGGGTTATTTTCTATTTGATATTTTGTTCATTCATTCGGAAACATACGTCTGCCTTAAAATTATGTCATATAAAATATTCCAAAAAGATTAGGTTAGGGTATATGTGTGAGGTGCTTGCTACATTTTTAATGAGAAAATAGTCAACACTGTGCCCACTTGATATAAGTCTGGCGTTTAATTTAAGTCACCTAAGTATTATCTCTAAATGAATTTACGAGCATCTTCCCAGCTTAATATACTGGCGCCTAAAAGATGTGAAGTTTGCCGCTTTCACGAGCGGTGCCTGGCTTCTTTTTTTATGACTATATGTTCCTTATTTACACGCTTTTTCATTACACCCTTTAATTTACTCTAGTGATACCTAGCTTAGTTCGCACTAGATATTTACTCGAGCTCTTTTTTCAATTAGATGATTGCCATGTTGAACGCCAAACACGGACAAGCTAAGGTATTAAGTGCTTTTTAGTGTCGAAAAGTAGTATTTATTATAGTTGTCACTTTTCCTAAAGATAATAGTGATCAATGACGAAGAGAATACTTAAAAACTTGTAATGGACCAGGAAATATTGTCAACATCCGAAGCAGACATTAGAAAAAAAAAAAAAAAACTTTGAAAATGTCTATAAAGTAGGTTTTAATGTGAAAAAAACTGTTTTAATACTCAGTCTATTTTCCTGAAAAGTAATATTAACGAGTAACGAATAAAATACTCGAAAACTTGTAATGGACCAAAAAATGCTGTCAACATCTGAATCAGACTACGAAAAAAAAATCTATTATAATGTAAGAAAAAATTTCATTATTACTCTTTCGACGATCTCCTAATAAAAAAAAGAGCGCGAGAAGAGGGGGCTCAGATTTAGCTCAAAAGGGCTTACTTTTGAAATGGGGCAAGTAAGAAACATGTTAACAAACAATGGCGAGATGAGAGCGACAAAATTCACAGCTTTTAGACGCTAGTCCTTAGGATTTAAAATTATTTGTTGTACGCTGATATTTCTTGCATTATTTATTTTTTTTGCAATATCATATCTAAAAAACCTGTAGTCATTCTGTATTATTATTTCATTAAATAAACATTTTTTAAAAATGTTTTACATTTTTGTGGATCGAAATACTTTTGAAGTTGCGTTTTGAGCAGCCTGAATTTTATTCCTAACGGGTCTCGGTGCAGAAGAGTTACGTCTGTGGTAATAATCCTTGAATTTTTTTGTGCCGGTAATCTTTCAGCATCAAGGGCAGACTCATCCTGTTCCGATATATTTTAATGTGATCGCTATACGGTGTGTTTTAACAATGTTCATAAATTTGATTATGGTCTGTGCCCACGGGTGGGGGTAAAAGAGGAGAGGGGAAATCCCCCTTGTCTCCATTTCAATGTAGAAAATGTAGATAATGGCTAATTAAAAATACTACATTGCCTACTGCAGTGGTTGACAATTTTTTTTTCGCAAACCTCTTCAACTAACCATTTTAATAGCAAGGACTCCCTAAATTCTAATAATCAAAATCCTAAATACTCGTATTAGATTTAGCGAAATAACACTACTATCGAAACTCAGTATGATAGAAATTGCCAAGTAGGGTATCGAAACATAGAATTACTAAAATTTAAATGTAATACAAGATAGGTATTTCTCTTAATACTAAAAAAAAAATCGCATATAGTTCATTGTCTTATGCGACACATAGGTCGGAGGAACTTGAAATTATTCTGAATACATGCAAAGAGTATAAGCTCCTGGTATATTTTCTCAATAATAAAATAGTTCAGAATACGCCATACTGAGGAAAGATTTTAATTTAACGTTTAAAGGTTAAATCCTATTTTCTTATATTTATGTTATGATTGATCTGTTATACACCTGTAATACAAAATACAATGTATTCGACCTTCATGTTTGTCGGAAATTCAAAAGAAAAGGAAGGTAAGGATAGTTTCAACGATTGAATTCGGCTTTAGAGAAAATAAAACAATACAAATTAATCAAAATAAAGTTTAGAACCTTGAGGTATTCTTCTAGCACTAATTGGATCGACGAAATATGAACCCTTTCGTAAAATCTGTAGGAATGGATTGGTTGAAGAACGAGGAAGTAGGAATATATAATAAAACAAATTATAATAAAATTGTTTGAACAAGTTAATTATTTTATTTTTCATACGTGCACTCATTATTAATAACAGGCTTGACGTTATCTGTCTGATGTTTTGTTTTAATAATTGAACGTGATGATATGTTAGTATTTAACATTAATTGATAAATAAAAAAATAATAAAAAATGGACAGGATGAATAAAATTAAAGTAATGTAAAAAAACAAAACAAAAAAAACAGGGCCATTATATGTATTGGAAAAACTGATCCATTATAAATATTTTCCATTGTTTAGCCATATTAACAAAAAAAAAATGTAACCATTAAAATATTTCATTTCGTTAGTATTTATGGATTTTATGGTCTTAATCTGACCAGTTGTTACTTAATTCATAACAAACATATTGAAGCTAATTGATTATCTTTTTGGGTTCAGGTCACAAAGGAAATATGTTAGGTTAATTTATCAAACTGATTTTAAAACTTATTTATAAATATTTTTTTGTTGAAGTGGATAATTTTGGATGAATTTGTTTCAATTAAATCAAACAGTTCGGGTTTTCTCGCAGGTTACCATGCAATCCTCGCAGGAATGATACGCTTGAAATTAATTCTATGGAATCGCCATGATCTAAATTCAATTTGCACAGGCCGGATTCCAACCTGCACCTTTGACTCGACGTTGCTTTGGTAAAACCTAATAAATAGAATTTATTACATTATTCACGTGCTTATGTAACAGAAATATGCATTGTATGTTATATTAGCCATTATTTATTTTTTAGCGGTTATTTTGAGGAGAAACAGTTTGCATTTCCTTTCTTTGGCATTCACCTCAGATGAATGTACGAAACCGGTTATAGTTGTAATTTTGTGCAGAGGTCTCCAAATGTATTTTAAACTGAGCCACATTGGCACCTCGTTTGTTCCTTCGGCTAATGAAGTTGAAAAAATACATACTTTGCATAAAATAATAGTAATTTTATTTCTGTAAAAGAAAACAGAATCTTTTTTTAGTTTATTTTTTAAATTAAATAATTTAATTTTCACTCTATTTAAAAACAATGTTTGATCCTGTTTCATTTTGCTTTTTATAAAGTAAATCAAACCATCGCTTTGTATATCGTATGATCCTTCATACATGACTGTCGACCCCTCTGTTGATTCACATTTTCATCACGTCTTGTAGTTTAGTGTTAACTGTCAAATAAAAATATGAAGTTTGAGGATCTGATGTACACGGGGTCCTATATTTTAAAACTCTGGTTTAGTTGTTTGTTTTTTTCATGTATTCTACAGTAACGTTCAGGGGTAGTAGGGAACCTGTGACATTGGCGCTGTCTTGCTTTTGCCCTTTGTGGACATTCAGATTAAGTTTTGTTCCCAACAATTACTTCATTATAATCCGTATTACTATCTCTCACGGTTAATCATTTTCATATTTATTGCTGTTGGGTTTGCCGTAATTCAATTTTCATTATCTCATACATCTCATAAACTGATAAGAAGGACCAATCTGCTTATTATTATTTGCTAAGAATTTATCTATATTTTTTTACACTGAAACGGGAAGGTAGTTGAAAGACGACATCAAGCAAACAAAACTGTTACAATGATACAACACAAAGGAATAAATCCATTAATGAAAAACTAAGTCTTCATATCTGAAAAACGTGTGGGATGCAGATTTGTTTTTCTTATCCAATACAATTGCTATCCCACAGGAATTATCTATTTGTTACTTTCACTTACTATATATAATAAGGGAAAGTATTGCGATCGTGAAAATTTTCGAATTCCAGTTTTCAACGGAAATACACGTTTTAGGGTCCCCTGAGTCCAAATAACCTAGTCCCGCAAAAAGGTCTGTGTGTGTGTGTGTGTGGTAACTCCCGGGCGGAAACAGTAAGTCCTATGAAACTGAAATTTCATATTTAAGACAACTATACGCCCGAGACGTGACAAAACTTTTTTCATCAAAATGAGCTCACCAGAAGAGGCAATTTATACCATGCATTTTGCACCTTTTTCCGATTTTCTCGAAAACGGTTCCGACGATTTTGATTAAACTCGCTATATCGATGTAAAATTTAATGGGCTTTAATATCATGAAGGTTTTATTCGGATAAAAATGGTCTGACAGGGCTTAAATGCCGATATTTTAAATGTTCTTCCACTAAAGTACCTTTAATTTTGTAGATTCAATAAAAATAACTATATTATCTTGTTAACGCTGAAGAAAAACAGGTAAATATATAAATTGAATGAATTCGATATTCAACTAAAGAAGAAAACAGAAAAAATATTTTTTTAATGCAATTTTTCGTTTTTGAACATAACAGCAGTAATATACATGTATGATATACCGTTGGAAAGCTAAAGATTTTAGAAAAAATATTATGAAATACACAAGCTTTTAAAAGTTAATAGAGAGTGATGAAATGAACATAAAACTAGCTGATTTTTGTAGATAATAATATAATAGATTTTTGAATGAAACACATGTTTCTATAGAAATTTAATTTAATTAATTCTTTAATAATTTCACGTATTTTTATCTCTAACTGTATTTGAAAATTCTTTCATTGATTTCAAAAATGGAGGTAAGTAAAAGTCGTGTGTTGCCTGCACCAGATTTTTTTTAAGTTATTAGCTTCTTAAGTTCTTGGCAGGACTGAGAAGACGGTACCTCTCTGGCGAATAATCTGATCATCTCACGGTCATTTTTCTCGTGTATATAGTATAATGTTCTGATAAGCACAATCAGTCATTGGTGGTGTGCGTGAAACGATAAAGAGTACGTTGCATTGCTGTACCAATGATGTGACTTGTCAGATTATGATCGCTATTGCATGATTCATTTGTGGTCCGATGTTTCGACAACGTATTTCTTAAGATCCGGAAAGGTTCGAGTGGATATAGATATGCTTTCCGCGATATTTCATTAATCTATATTTAAAAATCAAAATGCCATTAATCTCAGATTTTTGGTCATTGCAGTATCTCAAAAATTACTATCGCTGTGAAGTTGACCTGGAGATTCAGTAAGACGACAGTCTTGATGTGTAATAAGACTGGATGGGCTTAGGGAAATTAGTCCTATAAGCTGTTAAAAAATATATATATTTCTAAAACCTTTTACGAAATTGGTTTTTTAATACATCAAAGCCTATACTTCTCTTAAAACGTTATAAGTACTCATTTGAAATATAATCTAATTTCCTAAAACGTGAAAGTAAAATCGGATGTACAATTCCAGTTTCTTATAGTTAGGACCGGACTGTTATACACCTGTAATACAAAATACAATACATTCGACCTTTAACCTTTGTCGGATATTCAAAATAAAAGGAAGGTAAGGATAGTTTCAACGATTCAATTCGGCTTTTAAGAAAATAAAACTATATCAATTAATCAAAATTACTTTTGTTCATAAAATTAAAGTTTAGATCCTTAATAATAATATAACCTTCCTAGTACTGATTGGATCGACGAAATATGAAGCCTTTCAGGAGGAGTAGAATCTGTGGGAATGGATTAATTGAGGAACGAGGAAGTAGGAATATATTATAAAACAAATTATAATAAAATTGTTTGAAAACTGAATTATTTTATTTCTCACCTGTGCACTCATTATTAATAACAGGCTTGACGTTATCTGTCTGATGTTTTGTTTTAATAATTGAACACGATGATGTGTTAGTATTTAACATTAATTAGTAAAAAAAAAAGTAATAATAAAAATGGACAGGATGAATTAGATTAAAACAAAAAATAAAACGCATGGCCATTATATGTATTAAATAAACTGATCCATCATTAATATTTTCCATTGATTTGCCATTTTAACAAAAAAACATTATAATGATAATTCATATAATATTTATTTCTGTTTCATTTAAAACTGTAATAAACAAAGTCCTTCCCCATTTTTAAGACCTAAAATAACATCGTTTTAGAAAAAGAACCTTAAATATCTCTTGGTTTCGATTATTATTTTCATTAAATCATTAAATTAAACTAACACCTTCAATTTAGTACGGTATAATTAGGTAAAAACCAGGCCAAACCCGAACATTTAAAACAAATCTGAAACCTGTCAGAAATTGTTCGGTACCCTTCCCTTATTAAGTGGTCAAAAGTCCCAGTTTTCCGCTCCGGGTTTTGTAGAGGGAAAGAGGAGAATCAAAACATTATTCCATACAAAATTAAAATTAAAAAGATCTTAAAAAATGATTATATAAATGTTTCAGCTAAAATGAATGGTTTATATAAAAAATCTGGTGCGAGCAACACACGGCTTTCACTTACCTCCATTTTTAGAATAAATTAAAGAATTTTCAAATACAGTTAGATATAAAACTGAGTGAAATCATTAAACAATTAATTAAATGGAATTTCTATAAAAACATAAGTTTCATTAAAAATCGATTATCTTATTATCTAAAATAATCACTTGTATCAATTGATTGTGTATGAGATGATATTTTTTCTAAAATCTTTAGCTTTCCAACGGTATATCATACATGTATATTACTGCTCTTATGTTCAAAAACGAAAAATTGCATTAAAAAAATATTTTTTCTGTTTTCTCCTTTAGTTGGGTATCGAATTTATTCAATTTATATATTTACCTGTTTTTCATCAGCGTTAACAAGATAATCTAGTTATTAATATTGAATCTACAAGATTAAAGGTACTTTAGGGGAAGAAAATTTAAAATATCGGCATTTAAACCCTGTCGGACCATTTTTATCCAAATAAAACCTACATGATATTAAAGCCCATTAAATTTTACATCTTTATAGCGAGTTTAATCAAAATCGTCGGAACCGTTTTCAAGAAAATCGAAAAAAGGTGCAAAATGCATGGTATAAAGTGCCTCTTCTGATAAGCTCATTTAGATGAAAAAAGTTTTGTCTCGTCTCGGGCGTATAGTTGTCTTAAATATGAAATTTCAGTTTCATAGGACTTACCGTTTCCGCCCGGGAGTTACCACACACACACAGACCTTTTTGCGGGACTTGGTTATTTGGACTCAGGGGACCCTAAAACGTGTATTTCCGTTGAAAACTGGAATTCGAAAATTTTCACGATCGCAACACTTCCCCTTACTATATATAGTAAGTGAAAGTAAAAATGAAGGTATAATATACAGGTGTTTTCCTCATGTTGTAAAAATTCCTTCAAACTCGATGAAACTGTCAGGCTTAATTTTTATTGTTTAACATTTTTCGTAGATATGATCAATCACAATTAACATACTAGTAAATTCTCATTAAATTATGACTAAAAAACATAATTAATCATTGCCACTATTAACCAGTGTGTTAAGCTTGAAAATTCAAAAGAATAATAAATCCCAATACAATAGATGAATTGTATTTTTAATTACATAGCTTACACCAAGAAGTCTACCCATTATAACATCTTTATTTTCTTTTTCTGCCTCACTGAGGTGTAAACATACATCTTTTTCCTATTCTCTTGAAATTATTTAATTTGTATTTACACTTTACAGCTTGCACTATCACGGTCCTAGAAAAGTAAATATCGAACCATTTAAAGATAAGACCCCCGGAAGTTCACTTTACTCCAAGATGATATTTAACGAGCTTCAATTTGAGTGGTAATACATATTTTAATAGTTTCCGAGATAAAGTTTTAGAAGCAAAAACTTTTATTTTTCAAAAACTTGGAAAACGACAGTTATTATTATAGAAGAGTAATTATAATTATGAATGAAATAATTGGAATTTTCTCTTTTTGTATTTTTATTTATTATAGCATCAATAAAACTTCAATGACGTTTCGAGGTCTTTCTTTGCTTCATCTTCAGTTTATCAAATAAGTATCTAAAATACAATTCAATATGTTTATGATAGGACCTCGAAACGTCATTGAAGTTTTATTTATGCTGTAATAAATAAAAATATAAAAAGAGAAAGTTCCAATTATTCCATGGAAAACGACATGTGCCGAATTAATTATGTTGATTTGAGTGGTATTGGACATCTGTAAGTTTACTAGTTTTCGAGATAAAGCTCTTAAATTAAATACTTTTTTTTCGCTAAAAATCAGAAATCAATATTTTGTTACTTTTGCAAATATAAGGCCCATATTGCCCTTTTAATATCTCCGCAAGTATTTATTTTTGCGAAAACAATTATATAATCATTTTTAGAGATATTTTAATGCACTTTAATTTTGTTTTGAAAAATGTTTTTTAAAAAATAATACTTTTTGAGATATTCACAAAAAACTGGCAAAAAATATTTTTTCCTGATCCCCTCCCCCCCCTCTATTAAACCCGAACCGGAGAACTGAAAGAACTGGACTTTTTACCACTTATAAGGAAAGTGTACTAACAATTTCTTACAGGTTTCACCTCTTTTTTTTCTCGTTAAAACCTTATTTTACTGTACTATTGGCATTAACATCTTACTTTTTACACATTAAACACTTTACTTAAATCAAGTTTCATTTATAACAATAAACTGTTGTAAGGGGTTTCTTAAAATTAATTTTATGATATCCATTTGATAAATTATTATCTGATGTCTACTGACGTTCCTTTTTTAATTGGTTTAAATTGAATACGGTGGATGTTTTTACCTCTGTTTTTTTCCTTGTCTGACGTTTCGAAGTTTAAAAAAACGTTATTTACATATGCGTAAGAGTCATACCTAATCTAAACAATTTAACTTTAATTTTTTTCTTATCATTGGAAAAGGTTTAAATTATAGATATTGTAACTAGAAATCGCTTAGTTTGCTCAAGCTTCTATCTAAACTGCCGTCGCGGTTTGAACTAGATTTAAGAATTTTCTTATTCGTAAATATAGGAGTATGAAATGCATTAAAGATGTTCACTTAAATTTTAAATGGACATATATCTGTAGTAAATTAATAAGAATATATATTTTGTATGTATAGGTGTAGATACAAATATATATTTTATATATATATATATATATATATATATATATATATATATATATATTCATATTAAATGCATTAAAGATGTTAACTTAAATTTTAAATGCACATATATTAGTAGTAAATTAATAAGAATATATATATTTAATGTATGTGTATATATATGAACATATTTATTCAATATTCACTCATACTAATACGAATATCTGTTAATTTACTGGTGTGTATATGATTACGGTTGTACTCACATTATCTTATGAATAAATATTATTATTTGCTCAAATATTCATACTACTCTATTCTTATTTACATAAATAGACAACACTACTTTGTTTACACTGATACAAGCATTTCTATTGTTCATCAATATATAAACGTGTCAATATACATAGCATTAAAAAAAAAATAATAATAATATAACAGCCTTAATAATAATATAATAATAATAATATAACAGCCTTCTAGGCACAAGGACGCGGGTTCACACCCAGCAGTTATCCCAAGGATTTTCTTTAAAGGGCTTAAAAAAATCCTTGGTTACCCCATGTCATAATATGACGTAAAATAGTGGTTCGAGTTAAAATACTAAATACGTAAAATATTTTTGACATTTGACAATTATTAAAGCGCGTTAAAAATTAAGGATAAGGCTGTTATGACAGTCACTACACTACAGGTGACCTCTTTTTTTTAATATATTTATTCAATAATATTACATTGTGTCTCATTGAAGACATTTCGCCAGTATATTTACTTGAAATTTATATCAAGACATTTATAATAATGATAATAGGCCCACTGAACTCGAAGGTCAAATGTCGATACCACTAAATATTTCCTACATAGATTCGTCCAATGTTCACCGTTTAAACCCAAGCCCCGAGATCAGACTTAACACAATCCTCCCATCGTCGTTTCGGCATACTCTTCGGGCGGCTACCAGTCGGTTTAGCGAATACCAACTTTCTCGGAATACGTTCCTCACCGAACCCAACAACTTTACTCGCCCATTTGAGTCTCGGCGATGCTAGCAACTCAATTATACTCACAGGGTACAATCTCCGCAATTCTGCGTTCTGCAACCCTCTTAATTCCTCAGTGGCCCCAACTCTCTGTGGACCAAATATTTTAACGTAGTACCTTATTTTTAAAAACCTTAAGGCGATGTTCATCCTCAATGTAAGCATCCACGTTTGACCTCTGTAAAGAACTTTCAAAGAATAATACTTTTATGAATTCTTACCTTCAAGTTTTTATATATAAGCCACGAGCTGAGTAATTTCGCAGCTAAATAATAACAAGCATTTCCTGCCTTCGTACGGGATTTTATTTCCTCCAGGAGGAAGGTGAAATCCTAAACAATTATGGTAGTTAATTGATTTTTTAACCGTATCATGCAAATCAACGTATCCTTTCTAGTTAAAAAAAAAAAAAAAAGAAAAAAAAAAAAAACCTGTACGGATAACGTTTGTTTGTACTGTCTTTCAAGTTACCGTTAACTTAAGGCTCTTTAAGTATGTTTACTGTCCCCTTTCTACATTTAGACGAAATGGCTACAAACCAGGGTCTTTTACCTATATTTTTCTGCAAGATACCGATCGCGAATTCCATTTTAGCCTCACATGGAAATTTCAACAGCTATTTGAATAAGAATGGTGGTTCTTTGTCTCTAAAACCACTTTAGGCTAAAAAAAACAAAACATTATTCCACTATCACCTTGGTACTTTTTTTATTTTTTATCTGAGCATCCAAGCGTAACAGAACTGAGGAGTGAAGTATCCAATAGTGGAGCTACTCTTGGGTTTTGTGTTACCCTGTTACAGTTCAAATCTGACTGAGCGACCACAAGTTAAGAACAGTACGATCGTTAAATGAAACAGCCTCAGAAACATTTAAGACTAATAAGAAAAATTAATATTTGTATTTTAATATAATATATTACTTGTATTGTTTTCTTTATCAAATTACAAATCTATTTGCATTTAAAGGAAATAAAATGAAAAGAAAACCTTAAAATTTGATACGCTTTTTAATTTATTTAAATTATACCAAGACGATGGAGTTGTTCTTCTGTTTTTTTAACAGGTTTTGATTCCTTTTTTTATGATTAATTTCAGTGGTTATTTTTCATCAAAACTCTTTAAATTCATCTGGTGTATTAAAACTGTTTAGTTCATTAGTTTCTGCCGAAAATCTTTAAAGAATTATATTCAGTTTCTTTGGAAACATATGTTTTAGTTTTGTTTGTTTGTTTATTTAACGTCACTTTATGCTGCTGTGTCTAATCAGACGATGCTACATTGGGAGTCCTAAATTTTGCCTATCCAGATTTAATTAGGATAGGGATCTTCAACGAGTACCTGACATCGCTCTGGCTTGGGACCACCTTTTTACGTCCCCTCTGAAGGACGGCATAACTAAGGATTTCTTACTCCCATTAAAAAATCCTAGGTCCACCTGTGGGTTCGGACCCTTGGCATTGTAGGCTATTATGCTCTCCACCTTGCTACAGGTGATTCCCATATGTTTTAGATTAAATTATTTAACAATGTAGAATTGCTATGTACAGTAACCTCGATGCATAGAAGTATTACACGATTTAATTATGACACAATAGATATACACATACTTAGGTACAAATAGTTTCGGCGGTTATTTGGTTATATGCTCATTCTTGGGTAATAAATGGTGTGGATTTGTATCAGAACTTTACATTACGTTGTAGGTAAGACAACATTTTTTATAAAATCTTTCATCTTCTTCTTAACCGTCATTAATACTTGTCGAAAATCAGATATTTTCAGACAAACCACGACAAGCAAGTAATTAATGTTAATTGTAACATATTGATAGAGCATTATGTTTTATTTTTAAAGTTCTGATATTACAAGTGCAAAGGGTAAGATAAGAATTTACGATTTCAAGGCCGTTTTACTCTGAATCTGACCATGCGAAATGAATAATTTATCACATTCAAGATATAATTCAAACTTATAAGTTTTTCCTTTCGATATTATTTCGGCAAGAAATGAACATTTAAAATATTTACAACTCAAAATACAATAAAATAAAATATATAAATCATTTAAGATTGGTTTAAATTGACACAACAACCTTTGAACGAGCACCCAGTGACATCTTATATACAATGTTGTGGAAGGTAATATAAAGTGACGCAATGGGCATAAATTATAAGATTTTTGTACACACGAAATATGTTGTCATATCATTAAATCTTTAAAAAAAAAAAAAAAATTATTTATTTATATAATACTTGATGTACCTCGCGGCTTTGCACGCGACTATTTCATTGTTTTTTTTTTAATTGCTGCACTATAAATATTAATACACTATAAATATACCTGAAAAAGCAGTGAGTTAAACTTTTAATTGTCTATGTATGACAAATAAATGATTATTGTTGATTTAATTGTATTCAGTTTAATCTACAATAACATACCAGTAGCAAGTAACTATAACCGTGATTATCTAATACTGACATTTTTGCTTTAAAACATAATCATTCCATACCATCGTAAATTCTATGTGACATAAATGCTTATTTTCTCCCCTGGAGGGGGGAGGGGGGAGGTGTGCCCTTCTAACTGAATAAGTTCACATTTTTTTTTTAGGATTTAAGAAAACCAACAACAATGAAACATATGGATTAGATAAAAACCTAAACATGAAACGTGGCTATGAAACGAAATATACCTAAATATATTTGTTATAAGTATTTAAGTATCTATGATATTATGATATATATTATATTATGATCAGATTAAGACGATTTTGCTTTCAGGTGGTTATATATATGCTTGTCATTCAAATGAGTACTTGTAGTTTTTGAGGATGCGTATAGTTTTTGAGTTATTCGAAAATCAATTTTGTTTAACGTTTTAAAAATATATTTTTTTAAATCACTTAGAGGATGAATTTTTCCAAACCCAGCCTTATTGCACATCTAGACGGCAGGACGAACCTCCAGGAGAAATTTCAACTTCACAACCATAGTCGGTTTTGAGAAACTGCGATGACCAGAAAATCGAGTGAAATGGGACTTTCTTTTATAAATATAGATTTACAATGTACACTCAATACAAATATGTTTGGTTTCATGATTTCAGTGGACCTTTTTTCATGAGTTTCAATCATCCTTTGAATTTCCTAATGATTATACAATATTTTGTTTAAGACAATAGGAAAAGTAAAACGAAAAAGAAAACCTACATAATATAAATTACAATATTGATTTTAAAGTACATATTTTGTGCGTGTAGGGCTTTTGTGATGTTTTGTTGTAATTACCGATTTAGTGTTTTAATGGGTTTTCAGAATAGTGATTTTATCTAAATCGAATTTGGTTACTATGTAGATATACTGTTTTAATGTTAGAAGATTTAGTTTAAAGAGCATTTCTGCAATTTTAGTATATCGTGGGTAGTTATTGATGATCATACATGTATATTATTTCTAAAACATATGTTTCCAACGAAACTGAACATAACTTTTGAAAGATTTTCGGCGGATACTTGACACTTTTAATATACCAGATGAACTTGAAGAGCTTTGATGAAAAAATAACACAAGTGAAAAAAAAAGCTATCATAACCGGTTGAAAAATTAAAAGAAAAAGGAACTCTTAACTCCATTGTCTTGGTATATTTAAAATAAATAAAAAAGTGTATCACATTGTGATGATGTTAGCTTCTTATTTTATTTCCCTCAATTTCAAATGCATTTCTTGTTTGATGAAAACAAATACTAAGAATATAAATATACTTGATTAAATTACTAATATTAAATTGTATATTGATTTTTCTTAAATGTTTCTGAGGATCAAATTGATTAAACGATCGTACTGTTGTAATTTGTAGTCTCTCAGCCAGATATTTTGATGTTTTATAAATGACTGAATGAATTACTTATTTTGTGTTTTTTAACTCCTGTCATACCGGAATTTTTTTTTTTATTTCTTAATTAACTTTTTTATTTCTCCTTACGCACAGAATAAGACAGACATACAAACAGTTTAACAATAAGCAATAAAATTTAATAAGCGGAGCTAACAAGTAATTAAAACACGGAAACGTTTTTAAGGTCAGTTATAAAAAAAATTAGCTGCATGAATTAATTAACTTGATGCTATCAATTTTTTCCTTTACTGTTTTGTTATGTTCTAATTTGTATTGTAAGTAACTTATTTCATGCAGTTAATTTCTGTGGATAGTATAAAATATTTGTCTTTCCCTTACCCATGTATGAATTATATAGTAAGGGAAAGTATTGCGATCGTTAAAAAATTTTGAATTCCAGTATTAAACGGAAATACACGTTTTAGGGTCCCCAGAGTCCAAATAACCAAGTCCCACAAAAGGGTCTGTGTCCGTTTGTATGTATACGTGTGGGCTTGCACGTATGTGTGTGTGCGTGCGTGTTTGTGTGTACGGGTAATTTGTGGTAAGTCTAGCACGTAAACGAAAAGGCGTACGAATTTGAAATTTTATATTTGAGACAACTATACGCCCGAGATGTTACATCGATTTCTTTACTAAAATCGACTTACCGGTTTGGCCGCACGCCGTCTGCGGAATTTCTCTGAAACTACTTGACCAATTTATTTGAAATTCGCCACTAAAATACTAGGACGCAACGATGATCTTAACACCTAGACATTGATATTAGCTGGTAATTTTTAAAATAGCGGCCTATTAAAAGTGATTTAATTCAATAACTCAGTTAAATTAAATTTCCTACAAAATGAAAAAATTATCAATGAAATTGGTTTAGAACCAGCAGAGATATAGCGGTTTGAAATTGTCAGAGGTGATATAAATAGTAATACCCTTGTATAGTTATTTGGAAATAATAAAACCTTTTGTAATGACCCACCAAACTGCACTCTTTCTATCTTGAAGACGACCCGCATTTTTAATCACTTAATGAATATCCAGGCTCAATAGCATTGTAAATAAGTTTTTTTTTTGTCGTTTTCTTCTAATTTAAATATGTGTATTTTATTTTAGTAGTTATTAACTTGTTTATATGTACTTAATATATTCGAAGATTCCAAAGCACATTTGGTACATTCTGTATATTTTATTGTAAAGGTACATGTCCCAGGATAATTAAGAATTTATTTAAATGTACGGCTAGCACTGATTCTTCACGTTCACGCACGAAAAGGACTATTTTAAGTATTTCAAAGGTATGCCCGATTTTCATATTTTAAGGACTGTTTTAATTATTTTTTTTATTTTAAGTTAAAGTCGCCATTCATGTTAAAAGGATTCCTAACGATTGACATTTATTGTAATTGTTTATACTGTTCAAAATGGAAGAGAACCACCCTCTTTGACTCGATTCTCCTTTCAAAAGGACGCGAATCGAAATAATTCATTGGTATCTAGGATTACCACACTAAAAAGGACGCTTTTTAATATAGGAACTCTCTTCCCGATGTAAGAATCGGTCCTAGTGCTATCATCGGCTGATATCCTCCTTTATTTTCATAACTCTCTACATAATCTTGTGTTATCATTCCGTCTACAACTCGGTCGAATCTCACCCTCAGGAAATCTATACATTTATATATTCCCTAATAAATATGTATTCACCGAAGTTCCCTGTGCGCCGTTGTAAAGTACTCGTATTTATTGACTCTTCCCTTCCGCCTCCCACCCCTGATAAGAAAGACTACTCCCAGGAACAGCTGATACAAATTACAGAGCGAGTATGTGACGAGAGTATTCGTGCACAGTCCTTATCAGTCGAGACTCGTCCGTGATTGAGGACGGCACTCACGTGATAGCGGCTATCGCTGGCGGATTTAAACTGCCCATATCTCTGCCTTCCTTTAGTTCTAGGGTGCAGCTCGTCGCTCCTTAATCGTATGTAGTCTCTTCTTTATTTAGTAAAAGTTAAAATTAAAAAGTAATAGTTTAAATTGAAGGAGTTAATCGTTTCTAATAACTAGCGTTTCCTTTATCTTAAACCTGCGCTTATATCTAGTGTTTACCTGATAATATTTCATTACGCGGAAACTCCGGTGCAAAACTATGGTAGTTTATTTTATTTTATTTCGTTTTACAATTCCTTATTTTTTTTTTCGATTTTACTCCTCTATCTTAGCTAGTTAACTTAGTTTTTGGAATTAAAAAAAAATTAATAACAAGTTTTTGGATTTTTAAAAAATAAATAAAATTAGCAATGCGAGTTATGGTCATCATTTCGAGGATCAATTTTTCGTAGCCATACATTAGTTCTGATGTAATAATTAAATAAATAATTATTTTTAAATAAACCCCTGGTGTTAAGTCAACAGGGCTTATGTCATCATTTTTATGAAAGTGAGGTCTATGTCTTTAAATAAGTAATGTTGTGTTTAAGTTTGTATTTTACTATGATGAATAGCCTTGGGAGATATTTTAGTGATTCTTGAATAAAGAAACACTTAGACAGGATTTAAGGTTATTTTTTAAAACTTTGAAAAATCGTTCTATAAAATTTACATTCTAAGACATAAGCCCTTTTGCTTAAACATTAGTGAAATAAAATAATTCTTTTCTATAACTACACCCCTAACCAACTTCTTTAATTCTTCGGTAAATTACTATTTTAACTTTTTACACGAATTGAGGTTTCATGTTCAGTTAAAATTAAAAAAAACTAGACAAGTTGAATATTTTTTCAGTTATAGAAATACGTTTTTTTAAATTTATTTTTAATTAAAAAAATTATTAATAAGCTGAAACTATGCTCTCCTTAACTTAAAAAATAATGTTCTTTTTCTCATCCTCCCCTTTCAGTTTTTTTTTTTTGTTATCAATCATTTTTTACTTAGCAGAAATATTATTAAATTATATTAAATATTATTAAATTCAATATAATAAGAAAGTCTCTGACTTTTTAAAATTCCTGATTATGATTATTCTACAATTTCCATTTTTCTACAAACCTAATGAAAATTTAGTTAAATAAATTATCGGTTAAAAAAACCCTAACCAACTTCTTTAATTCTTTGGTCAATTGCTATTTTAAGTTTTTATACGAATATAGGTTTCATGTTCGTTTAAAATTAGAAACCTAGAAAAGATAAACAAATTTTTTTAAATTTATTTATTTAGTATGTAGAAATGCATTTTTTAAAAACTTATTTTTCATAAAACTTATGATTAATAAACTAAAACTCAATTCTCCTTAACTAAAAAAATAATTTGCAGGTTCTCATTCTCCCCTTTCAGTTTTTTTTGTTTGTTATCAATAATTTTTAATGAGCAGAAATATTATTAAATTCAGTATAATAAGAAAGTCCCTGACTTTTTAAAATTCCTGATTATGATTATTCTACAATTTCCATTTTTCTACAAACCTAATGAAAATTTATATAGAAATACGTTTTTTTAAATTTATTTTTAATTAAAAAAATTATTAATAAGCTGAAACTATGTTCTCCTTAACTTAAAAAATAATGTTCTTTTTCTCATCCTCCCCTTTCAGTTTTTTTTTTTTTTGTTTTTTTGTTATCAATAATTTTTTACTTAGCAGAAATATTATTAAATTCAATATAATAAGAAAGTCCCTGACTTTTTAAAATTCCTGATTATGATTGTTCTACAATTTCCATTTTTCTACAAACCTAATGAAAATTTAGATCAATAAATTATTGGTTCAAAAATTTTCTTTAAGTAATAATTGATTAGGCAATAAATTGATACAATGAATGTAGATCGTACCCAGGCACGCATCCTTACAATGTCCCGATTGTTTTACGCTCAATCTGACCTTGAAAAATCATCAGCCGGTTATGAAATCAGGATGCGTTATTAATTTTTTTTTTTAAATAATATTTCAACAAGCAACATACTAAAAAAAAAAAGTTTAAAACGGTATTTATTTTATCTCAGGTTTATAGATTCCCATAATTCATTTCCGGAAAAAAAAAAAAATTAAAAATGCTTAGTTCTTCCAAAAAAATAAGGTTTCCCATATTTCGCTATCGGCTAAGTACAATCAAATGCAATACATCAACTTTAGAAAAACCTCGATAAGTTTTCACAATATTGATTTTAGTATTTTCAGTTTATTTCTTGTCTATTAAAAAAATAAATATATGCTAACCATCTTTTACTTTCATTTACCTCCCTTATATGAAATATATAGTGAAAATTTTTGAATTTGAGTTTTCAACGGAAATACAGGTTTTAGGGTCAAAAAGGTCTATGTAAGAAACTTTTTCGTCAAAATAGCTAACCAGAAGAACGTCTTAATACCATGCATTTTGCACCTTTTTACTGTTTTATCAAAAACGGCTATAACGATTTCGATTAAACTCAATATATAGATTAAAATTTATGGGATTTAATATCATGTAGTTTTTATTGTGATTGAAATAATATGACGGCGTAAATACCGATATTTTAAATTATCTTCCACTAAAGTACCTTTAATTTTGTGGGTTCTATAAAAATAACCATATCGTCTTGTTTTCATTGATGACAAACAGGTAAATATAAAATTTGAACGAATTCTATATCCAACTTAAGAAGATAACTGCAAAAATATTATTCTAATGCAATTTTTTTTTTTGAACATAAGAACTGTAATATACATCTGTAATATACCGTTGGAAAGCTAAAGATTTTAGAAACAACATTATCTTGTACAGAAGCTTGTAAAATTTTTATAAAGAGTGATGAAAAGCCGAAAAAACGAACCGATTGTTTTAGATAATAATATAAACGATTTTTTCATTAAAAAAAACATGAAAAAAAAGGTTTTAGTTGGTGTTTGCGTCTTTCAAAGTCGAAATTGGTATATTTCATATTCAATAAAATTAGATTAAATCAAAATAATTGGTTACTGGACCTTTTATTTAAATAGAGATGTACATTTTTAAAACGACTTAGCGATTGACGGTGGCTGACATTCGTTATTGTTATCGAAAGTATTTTTTTGGCGATGTAGTCATACAATTTCTTCAAATAAGATATTTTTTTGCCTTGGCAATTGAACTAATTCAAATGTTTACCCAGCAATACAAATAAATTTAATTTAAGAATCTACTTTTCTTACATTATTTGTATCTTCAATTAATATAAACAAAAGCTTTAAATATTGAAACCGCTGTTATTTTTTGTATTATTTTTCCTGTTTATTACATTTGAGGAATAATACATTAGTTGGTAATTGCTCGATTAGATAAAAACCTTCGAACCTTATCTACAAATGTTGAAATAATGTTAGCGTGCCAATCTTGAAATGTTTTATATAAGTTTTGGCCAAGTGGTATTTATTTTCCATATTTGTAAATCGGTTTTTTAATGAAATTACAGCAGACAAGCTTTGATATCAATCTGTTATTTATTTTTATTGTTACATAATTAAGACTCAAAGAAAATTGCAAATTACGGTTTTAATGTAAACACTTAACCGACAAGATAAGTGAAATACTTGTTTGACTCACTGAAATTGAGTTGTTTATTTGTATGCGGTTTACTTTTTCAAAATGTTTTTAATTATTATATAAACTGTGTTACATATTTTTTTATTGCTGCTGTTCAAGAAGGGAATAGAAAAAATACAAAAAATCAGTAATTATTTGCTATACAGACACGGATTGCTTGTTTACTGTGTCACAAAAGTTCACCATCAGCACCCCCTCAAAATATTTAGTGTATTGAATACGAATCGTTATTAAACATTCAAACCAATTATTTTGGGCTATACCTTTAGACTCGAGATTTTTAAACAGAGTTTATATAAAACTGTATGGAGTTTTAAATTTGATTTAAACACTAAACAATTCTAGCTCCCATAACGCATTATATACTAATGATTTCTAAATATTTTACTTAATTTCCAGTTTTTTGTAGTTTCGAGAAACTTATAAATTATTACACTGACTAAATTAATTGCATTGCTTTTTTGTTTTTTTACGAAGTTAATTTCTTATTCATTATATTAAATATTTATGAAACGTAACATGTTTTCTTATTGCTTTATTTGAAAATTACCTCCCCCCCTTTCTCTACGTCTATATAATTCACTTCTTTCTTTTTTTTTTTCAACCAAATAATTTACATTATTAAAAATCAACACTCTCTTCAATTAATTAGCCTCGTCTTTTTAAGACGGTTGTAGTGTTATGGATTAATGAATTGTAAAACCTATTAAATGCAGTTTAATATTATTTTTATTGAAACACTACGTAATCAGCAATATTAGTATGGGATTAAACAAAAATACATTTAACTAGAAATCACTAGCGCAGATTATTTATACATGATATATCATACATGAACATAGATTCGAGGTTTTATGAAATTGGTTGTCTAAAAACTATTATAATACTTGAGGGTGTGATAATGTATAAATATAAATATATATATTATCAATCGATAGATAAAGCCATTAAAATGTAAATTAACCTAAAAAAGATTTATTCTCAGCAAAATTATATTGCTAACTTTCCCTAATACTTTAGGGATTTTTAATTTCATGTTAGATATTACTTAATAATTACCCTTAATCCTATAAATAAGTATTAAAACAGAATTATTGTAATGAGTTGTATTACAATGAATTAAGATGTACACTATCTTGTCCTTAATCAGTTTATCTTTATTACGGCTTCTTAAAATGAAACGATTACTCAATGATGTAACATTTCTTTTTTATGTATGTTGTTACTCGGGTAATTATATCTAATAAAAAAATATTAATATTTATAGTTATTTAAAAAAAAAAAAAAAAAATGAAAATACACCCTTTTGGTCTCGAGTATGATTATTACCATTATTCAGAAATTATATGTTTAAAGATACTTAAAGAAATTATATTATCAATATTTCATACACTCACAAAAAGAATTAATTAATAGAGGAAGTATAAATAGTTTTATTTTATTGTATACAAAAAAATATAAAAACATTTATTTTCATTAGCGCATCTTAAACTATATTTTATTCATATATAAAGCGTTATCCGTTATTAATTGTTGATACTTTCTTTTCTCTAATATGCATATAATTTTATATATATTAATGTAATAATATTACATTCTGGCTCAGTGAAGACATTAATAATACTGATTTTGGATTCATTCGCTTCAATGCATGTATTTGATTTAAAAAACATATATTTAAATGTTAACAAAAGATTGATTTAAGGAAAAATTATCTGAATTATTCATACTGCGGGTTTCCTGAAATTTTTTTTTTTTTTTAATTTTTATTTATTATAATCTACACCTGTCAGTTTTCCGCGACAATAAGCAGATGCACTGTATATATATTAAAAGGTAGGTGAAATATTCAGTCGTTGTCTAATTTTCAGTGTGGATCGTTTATGAAGAATACAGTAAAATAGTTTCAATCTCCTTTTTAGGCAGATAAACGTTTCTTCATTCACGTCTGAGCCCCTAAAATATTTTTAAATTTGTATTTTTACCTATATGTAAATTATATAGTATATTATTATCCCATTTCATAATATTATTATTATATATCAATAAATTTTAAGGGATCACTTGTAGCTGGGTGGCTAGCGTAACATCCTTCCATGCTAAAGGTCACGGGTTCAAACACGCAGGTGGTCCTAGGATTTTTTAATGGGAGTAAAAAATCCTTGGTTACGCCGTCCTTTGGAGGGGACGTTTAAAGGTGGTCCCGAGCCTGTGCGATGTCAGGTACTCGTTAAAGATCCCTTATCTATCCTAATAAAACCTGGATAGGCAAAATTTAGGACTCCCACTGTAGCATCGTCCGATTAGCCATAGTAGCACAAAGCGACGTTATATAATAAACAAGTAAACATCAATAAATTTTACTATTGTGTGCTTTAATTCTAAAATAGGATAAAGAAGAATTATGATTATACATACATACATATATATATATATATATATATATATATATATATATATATATACATACACACACACATACATATACACATATATACATACTACATATTATTTATGGTAACATATATCTACGGGTCTTGAGGTTCAATAAATAAGCAATTTTGTTTAGGCTACGTTTCAAGAATATATTGTTTTCATATTCATACTAATTTGAAACAAAATTGTGTCTAACATTTGTGGATATTACAAACTTTAAAAGAGCACTGATACTTATGAAAAATAATATGGAATTCATTCTTTTATTTATTTGTTAGTAATATCAATTATTAAGTTTATCTTGTAACTTTATTGTAAAATTAGTTTCCAAGATTTTTTTAAAGATATATCACAAATTTAAATGGTGTATGAAATGTTTCTTATGAATTCGTGAATTTTCTCTACTGAAGATGCAATTCATTATCCACTTGTAATTCACATCTTATTAAAGCCTAAATTTTGCGCTTTTAAATGAATATATTAAAGCCCAACTAATTAGAATTAATTTTTTCAAATTGATTCTATTCCTTTGGAGTAGATATTAAAAAAACAGCTATTGTATGCAGATTCTCACGAATTTTTCACTTAAACTGCCATATCATGCAAATAATGTTGTAATATTGAGCATCCATTGGCATTTTTCAAAACAATAATTAAATTATTATGCATTTTACATATTTGAGTACATTAGCACCGTTTCTTGTCTGTGTAACCGCGGGTCTTGGTGAATGTAGTTGCATTGTACATGCATATATTTTGTTACATCTGCAGCAATTAAAAAATATCGTATGCGCAACTCTGATTTTTACTTACCTCAGTTGTTTAAGAGCTTTAAAATTAGATAACTCAATTCAATTTACTTAGAGTTAAAAGAATGTTAAAGCATCGCATTGAGTTTCGATAGAAACATGTATTTCAGATTAAATAACCTGGCAATAGAAATTATTATCTGCAACAATCACTTAGTTTTATCTGCTTTATTATTATTTACAACTTTGTGAATAAGATAACATTTTTCCAAAATCTTAATCATTTCAAAGGTATATAATACATCTATATTACTATACATATTTTCGTGAAAACAATAGTTTTGCTCAATTTCGCAGTTAGTTGCTTATCTAATTTGCTCAACTTGTATATTTACCCGTTTTTTATCTATGATAACAACATAAAATAGTTAATTGTTTTGAATATACAAAATTAAATATTATTTAAAGGAAGACCATTAAATATATCGGCATTTAAGTCCTATGAAACTATTTCAATCAGAATGAAACCTACATGATTTGAAAGCTTATTAATATTTACACCAATTAAGCTATTTTTGACAAATGTACAAACTGCGTGGTGTAAAGTGGTTCTTTTGTTTCGCCGATTTAGGTGGAATAAAAAGCTGTTACAACTGAAGTATCTACGCTTCTAAAATGTGAAATTTCAGTTTTATACAACTTATGGTTTTCATGGTAGACTTGAATACATACTCAAAAACACAGACCATTTTACGGTACTTGGTCATTTGGACTCAAGTGGCCCAAAAATGTGTATTTTCGGGGAACACTTGAGTTCGAAAATTTTCACGATCACATTACTTTTCCTCATTGAATATTTCACATATATAATTTATCTTAATATATCTTAACCCTACAATATGTAATACGGGTTCTGGTAATATTAACTTGTCGATTATGACAAGTGTCCTCATGACTAGTCTTCTAATGTTAAAATGAGATGGTCTTCAAAATCTTTGAAGTAGAGGTAGTTAAACTCCGTCATTAGCAGAGAAAAATCTTAGAAATTCTCCTCTGAGTCCGTTTTCCCTTAGCCTATTCTAAATGCGGAAAGCGTCGCCTGTAGGCCCCCTTGCTCTGTGAGAAGTTGCGAAATCCAATAGTGGTCCCATTTCGCATTTAGACGAGACTGGACGGTGGGGAAGTACTTCCTTAGAGCCTTTTTGCGTTGTCGCCCACCGTTGGTTCCACTCTTGTGTAGTATCTTCTCGGAGAATGCTTTTCCATTTTCTAGGATCCTCCACAATTCTCTTCTAAACATTTACTAAACTTTTACTTGCAGTTTTGCTGAACGTATATTATATATTTAGTGAATGTAAATAAATTAAACAAGTTTAGAAAATTCAGGGTATTTTCCGTCGCCTTCGTTCATCGCGGATTCCCTTCCCTCAAACACCATATTGATCTATGTACTCCATAAAGAAAACATATTGCTTAACACCATTTAAAAAAGCATATTATATTGTCAAATTCCATTAACTGGCGAGGATTTTGGTTGAATGCTACTAATTGAAACCTTAGTTCATCAAAACGTAGTAATCATTCATTATTACTATAATTCAGACATCAATACTAATGATTATCAGATGACATAAATGAAAATAGTAGCATATTATGTCAATATTTTTACGAGAGGTTAACTTAATGGAGAAAATTCTTCATATCACTTCATTCGAATCATAATATTTTAAGTAAGGTACCCCCAGATATACCTAGGTCAAAGACGTGGTATGGTCCTGCTCATTTGAGATAAAAATTTGACCAGCAAGTTAAAGCTTAGGCAATTATTAACTGAATCACCAACATAATTTAAATATGAATATGGCTCTTGCGAAGTCGATAACTGCGCAAAAACCTCAATAAAGAGAAATATAAACAAACAAATTGACCAACTTTATGTAAATACCTTACTTAAAGTATAATTGCAGTTGATATTTATAGAAAAACATGATTTTTTTAATATTGTTTATTTTATGACCTCTGCAAATGCATATGTATGGAGATTTCAAGTGACTCGATGGGATAAAGGGGATAATCAACTGTAATATATTTAAAGAAACTCAAGTTTTAAAATTTAGAGCTTTCCTTTTCTCCACGGATGAACGTTCATAAGGTAATTTTAACGAATTATCTTTTAGGCCAATTTTTTGTTACATCTAATTCTTAATTAGATCATAACTCAACGTTATGGTATTATATTAGACTAGCGTCTCCTTCTTGCTTCGGACCAGTGCAATTTAAACGTGACGTCATTTATGTTTCAGTTTGTCCAATTAAGGGTATATCACTTTGCGATTATGAGTTCATCGTGATGAGGAGTGCACTTAGAGACAAAATATTGGTTATTTTATGACATCTATTCATTATTATATTTATTAAAAGTAGATCAGTTTGTTTACCTGCTTGTTATGTTAAACAGTCCCGATTTTATACGATTTATTACTTTTTAATTTTTTTGTCTTATCCTCCATTTATTTGTTGAACAAAACACAAATAAATATATCGTAGATACATAGTACATGATAATTGTCTTTCATTTGCCCGAGGGCACTTTAAGGGACGTTTTCTAAATATCTTTTAAAAGTTTAATTTAGTTTTCATGAGAGTCCTATTTAGTTTATAGTGGAACAGCTGTTTTCGTGAAATGATGTAAAATAAGATTTCATTTATAACATCTTTCTATTTATTTAAACAACTCAAGGACGATTAGATAGTACTATTTTTTTTAAAAATATTTGTTACTGTACGGAAGAATATAACCTGTACGATACTGCACGGTGGCAACACTGAATGACCATAACCTTCCTCATCAACATATGTTCATAATGCGCATATAACGACATCAAGTTAACCTGTACTACCTATTTTAATGCATATTAACTTTTCTAAAACGATATATTATACTGCTATATTACTACTCATATTTCAGGAAATATTCTTTGATGCCTTGATTGCTGAAAAGTTTATTTTCACATCTAAAGAAAAATGTATTTTACATAAAAGCCTTCAAGGGAAGAATGTCCTAAATGTGTGTGTATATATATATATATATATATATATATATATATATATATATATATATATATATATATATATGAATCTATTGCCAGATATTCTAGATTTTATAAAAAATTCATATGTATTAATATCTTCCTATTTTCATTTTAAGTACTGTATTCTGAACACCTCAGTAAAATAAGGATATTTGTGGGAATTAATTCAGACGAAGCTGAAAATCGTTTTAATATCTCTTAATGGTCCTAAATTAAAGTAATCTGAGTTTCCACCAGCGCAGGTGATGAGCTTAACTTTTTGTAGCCAAAAAATCTTGAATCTTTTGCAATTTATTTTCAGTTTTTCACTTATAATTTCAAATTCGGGTTGTAGGAATCTACAAAAAATATTTATTATCGATTTTCCTCTACACGCCTCCAAGGGCTTGAGGGAAATATTTGCTTGAGACTTCCGATTTAAAAAAGTTTGCAGTAACTGATGCCCTATTTTTACTAGGAATAACGATCATTTAATGCTTAAATTAATCATTTCATTCTATGACTTTTTTCTATATGTATCGTTCTTTCAAAGTTACAACTGTCTCTTAGTAACCAAATTGGATTTTTCCACAAAAATGGAAAAAATATGCCTATTTCTGACGAACGATTGCTACAATATTACAGAACCGAATTCAATAGGTAAGGTAACTTTTTGGAAGAAAATATAACGTTCTTTGATTTTTTTTTTTTTTTTTTTTATTGAGATATATTACAATTTGTTACAAAATGAACAATAATAATATTGATAAGAGACCACATTCATACTATATATACAGAAAATAATAATAATGGTCAAATTTCATAAAATATAACATAAATTCAAATATATACAATAAAATAATAATAATAAATAAAAAACAAAACAAATCGAAACATAAACCTATTATTGAGATAAATAAAAAGTTGGCAAATAAATAAACATCTTACACACAATCATAACTATATACAATATATACAATTGCTAAAGGGACCCCAGCAAGCGCTTTCTCCTCCACTTGTGGAGGAAAAAGCGGAATCCAAGAGATCCCAGCACCTCTATCTCAGCCGCATCACTGGTCTGAGCCAGTGGAGGCTGAGTTAGGGCGCTGTATGAGCCAAAGCGGAACTTCCCGATGACTAGGCTCTCGGTCGAGATCCGCTTCTGGGCTCCTCGAATCACCGCGGCTGTTTCAAAATTGGAGTACTCTCCCTCTTTGATTTTAGAAATAAAAATATGTTTCGTAGGAAGCACCGTTTTCGAGCTATAGATTAAAAGCTGAAAAATGCTAGGTTTATCGGCTCCAAAAAGTTAACTCACTACCTGAGATGGTGCAAACTCAAGATTACTTTTATTTAGGACCGTTAACCAAGTGTTAAAACGATTTCCTGCTTTGTCCGAATTAATTCTCACAACCCTTGAATTTTAGCCTAATTTTACTGGACTAGAAGTAGACATAGGTTTCGCATTCACATGACGCGTTTAAAATTCACTCTGTCCTTAAGATTTAGAAGATCCACTAGTTTCATCTTCTGGACATAATATTTCAGAGATCATTGGTCACTAAGGAGACCTGCAACTATTCTCAACTCATTTATCAGGTTGAGGGGGGATTTAATATTTCACTTCATTGTGGGAAATTTTTGATTTTTTTCATACCGGTTTTTGAAAGATATCATTGTTCATTGTTCTACCAGTGTTAAGTTTCTTCAACAGAGCTATTAGTGCATCTGACCAAGGACTCTTTTTATTTTGAGTATATGGAAATAACTTAATGTTTATGTATTGTGATCAAAAATATCTGATATTTTCATTTTGAAATAAATATTTTTTCGAATTTTATCTCTGTATCACCTGATCGTTTCTCTGATATAAAATTTTGAAAAAAAATATTGTTATTATCTTTAATTTTTTATAGTTGATTATGATATTAGCTAAGAAAGATCCTTTAGTATTTTTTTCAATAATAATTTGAAGCTCTCATTTGAAAAATTCTATATTCATATAAGTATCATATAAGCCAAGAAATCATTAGTCACAAAAAAAAATTATTTTATTTTATTTTTTTATGTTAATTTTGCCATGATTTATTTTTTACTTCACTGCATTGTTTTATTATAATCTCCTCTCCCTATCCTCACTATAATTAGTAAATTAAATAGTAATTTACCTGAGCTACAATATTAAAATTCAAAATGACTATTAAAAAAATAACTGATAAATGCCCTCGGTCACCTGTAGCATAGTGGCTAGCATAACAGCATTATGTGCCCAAGTTCACGGGTTAAAACCCGCAGGTGGCCCTAGGATTTTTTGACGGTAGTAAAAAATCCTTAGTTAAGCCATCCTTCCGAAGAGGGGATGTAAAAAGGTGTGCGATGTCAGTTACTCGTTAAAGATCCTTATCCTAATTAAACCTGGATAGGCAAGATTTAGGACTCCCGCTGTAGCATTGTCAGATTAGCCACAGTAGCATACAGTGACGTTAAATAAATAAGTAAAATAAAAACTCGTCATTTTTATCAGGAGGTTGATATCCTTTTCTATGGTAACTTATTTTTCGGTTGTTCATGTTATTAACTGCTAGGTTGTTAATTTAATCATTAATCATGACACCTATAGTGACTTAATCATCTGAAAACAGAAATATGACGAATAAATGTTTTTTCTGTGGGTTACACGAATCCTATTATAGCAAGTTTTTTTATTACTGAAATTATTAACGTAATTGATACTTAATACCGAGGAGTCAAGATTTAATTCTTGATTAACTCCTTATAATTTCGAAATTAGCTGTTAAAAAAATATTCACTAGTACACTACTCAAGAACAAAACTGCAAAATAACTAGTTTAATACAACACTGAATGGGAAAAAATAGTTATGATGTCAGAATAAGTCATTTAAAATCCTTTTAAAGTTCGAGTTCGATTGAGTCCAAATTACTTTAACTAACCGAAAATTGCTTCGTGCTTCTGCAGCTTTTTTATTTGATCTTCCTTTAAAAAGAATTAACTTATGGTGTAGAATATATTTACTTATTGCATATTATAATGTGCAAATATATAAATAAAGCATTTTTTGGAATACATAGCTTGTGAAAAAAAGGAAATCAGCTGTTTTCGAAAAGCCGTATCACTCGATGACGCAACGTTTAATGTTAAGATCAGTGATAAACTTCATGGCCACTCTTTTGACATTCGACTGCACAAAACGGTTTTTATTGTATTTTTTTAGATTTAGTGATTTTATGTTTTAGTTACGAAAGATTTTCGAAATATACTAAACCTCATTTTTTTCTTTCTTTTTTTGTTATCTTTTAAAGATTTGCTGTATGTTTGACGTTAAGAATTTCTTAATACCGAACTATGTCCTTGAGGGACAAACGTTTCATTTTCACGGGTTATTTCGGCACTCTTTATCTTCTAATGACTAATGGCTATCTTATTATCGCATATGAATTATATTTCCATATTTTTCAACATAACATGTATCTAAAAAAAGTTTCCAAAACTTGTTAAATGGTTATATTCACCGGTATTTTAAAATTTTAATTGTTGAGCTGAAGGATTGATTATGTAAGGCTATATTATTAAATTGACTGTGTGATTTATTTCTTTAGTAATTTTATTTTTTCAAAATTCAGAATTATTTTTCTGCGTCTGATTAATATTTATCTCTCGTGTTAGTTTTATTTGAACTATAATATGGATTGACAGATATTTTTTGGTTTGTTATTTTCAATAAGGAACCTTTGTAATCGACAAAAACAAAAAAAAAATTACATACATTTCATGGTATGTAGAACACGAATAAAAAAATTTTAAAAATCCGTTAGTCCGTCGTGCGCCGTCCGCGGGATTTCTCCGAAACTGCAGGACCAATTTTTTTTTAAATTCGCCACCCAAATACTAGGGCATCCAAGGATGATCATAACGCCTAGACGTTGATATCAGCTGGTAATTTTTAAAATAGGTGCCTATTAAAAGTTATTTAATTCAATAACTCAGTTATTTTTGAAGAAAGAGACAAAATTTATTAGTGTTTTTTAACTCCCAAAAAAACAGCGAATAATTATAAAAAAGAAAAGATTTTTTTTTAAATTTTACCCATAAATACGATCATAACTCAGCCATTTTTTAAGGTTTTAGAATCAGTAAAACGCGATAAACAAAAAAGTAAAAACAAATTATATAATTATTTTTACATTCTCACCTCCGTTTTTATAATCAATTTAAGATTCATTAAATATATTTAGAAAAGAAAATAATTTGTTAAACATTTAATTACATTGAATTTTAATAAAATCGTTTGTTTTATTAAATATATATTACGTGTATGTTATTATCCACGACAATTAGATAATAGCTATTGATCACTCTTCTATAGCTTCCCAACGGTATATTATACATCTATATCACCCTTTTTATGTTCAAAAACATAAATTGCATATGCTATTGAAAAAATATGTTTTTTTTTTTTTTGTTTTTTTCGAGTTTGATATCGAATTCGTTCAACTCAAATTCAACCGAATCTACAAAATTAAAGGTACTTCAGAGCAAGAAAATTTAAAATGTTAGTATTTAAGCCCTGTCGCACTATTTTAAGCAAAATGAAAACTATATGGTATTGAGGATGTATAGTCGACTGTAGAAACTATTATAGGTGGAATAGTCAGGAATCAGTCATTTTTTGAAAAGTTTTTAATTTTGCCAACGTTTCGGCCCAAACTTGTGAGCCATCATCAGGGCTACAAACATCAGAACAAAAGAGATACATATCAATATGATAATGAAAATTTTCTTTTGAATGTAGTGACAATGATAACATTTGAAATAAAACAGAAAATATATACCAACATACTTAAATATTATAGATACAAATAATGATAATATGATACATAATCTGATGATGATAAGCATAACAAATTTTACAGAACTTTAGACTTTTAATATAGAAGTAAAAAAACATATATATAAACGTACCATTACTGAGCCATGTCCAAGCATAAACTGAGGAAAACCATAAACATAGGTAGTATGGGGAGGGGCTCATGTAAAAACCCTGAAAACTATATGATATTAATACCCATTAAATTTTACGTCGATATAGCGTGTTTAATCAAAATCGTTCGAGCCGTTTTTTGAGAAAATCGTGAAGAGGTGCAAAATGCATGGTATAAAGAGGCTCTTCTGTTTCTCTGATTTTGATGAAAAAGTTGCTGTAACATCTCGGGCGTATAGTCGTCTTAAATATGAAATTTCAGTTTCTTGCAACTTTTTGTTTTCGTACTAAACTTACCACACACACAGACCTTTTTTCGCGGCTTGGTTATTTGAACTCAGGGGACTCTAAACGTGTATTTCCGTTAAAAACTGGAATTCCAAAATTTTCACGATCGCAAAACTTTCCCTTATTATATATTATATAATTATTATATAAGTAAAAATAGTTTTAAATATAAGTCAATTGGTCTGTTAGTTAAAGAATATTTTAATTTATAAATAATTGGGTAAAATCTGTATTTGTAATTTCTAATAAATATATTTATATCTAAAAATTGGAAATAATGTATATCCGGAATGAAGCTCTAAAAAGATATTGACTTGACCCAACAAATTGTGAATTGGTCCCGAAAAAACTTGATTGATGATCACCTTAATGCAAAGATAATTCCTTAAACAGTATTGTAACAACTAATGACTTATATTTTTAAAAATAGATTTTAGGTCTTTAGTTTCTTACTCTGTGATATTAATCAATGGATGTTTAAAAAAATGTTCTAGCTTGAGTGAGAATGCCGAAATTTATTTCGTGTGTCCACCAGGAAATTAGCGTTTACTCGCTTAAGCCGGCCGGCAGTTTAGAACCGCCAACGCTTATCTATCACCCATTGCAACACCTATGTTTTTTCCCCGTCATGTTTCTATTTCTAGTTGAAAAAGTTCTCATTTTATTTCTTTATCTTCCACATTGTGTAATGTTGTTGAAAGATGTTTCTGATAAGTAGGTTAACTGTTATCTAGCCATTATCGTAATTCGCATTAGCTAATAAATGTTATTTTTGCTTCTCAATACTTTTAATGTTTTATTTTACTCGCCAAGCAATTGCTATATTAAAAGTTAAAATTTAAATAGTTTTTATGGACGGAGAACGTAATTCAGTTTTTGAGTTGTTGCTTGAATGTTCAGTTTTTACTTTGTCAACTATGTTAAATAGGAGTACTGTATTCAGTCAATAATTTCTATTTTTACTTTCACATAATCTATATATGAAATATATAGTAAGGGAAAGTATTGCGACCGTGAAAACTTTCGACGAAAATACTCGTTGTAGGGTCCTCTGAGTCAAAATGACCAAGTCCCGAAAAAACGTGTGTGTGTCACGCGCATGTCTAGCGCAAAAACGAAAAGTATGAAACTGAAATTCCAAACATTTTCACTAAAATCAGCTGACCATAAATCCTACTTTATACCATGCATTTTCTATCTTTTTACGATATCAGGACTAACCATATCATCTTAATGACATTGATGAAAGATGACTTAATATACAAGTTGGACGAATTTGATGACCAACGAAAAGATAAAAGAGCAAAACTATTTTTCTATTTAATTTTTGTTTGTTTTTTATAATAAGAACAGTAATATAGATGTATAATGTACCGTTGGAAAGAGAAAGATTTTAAACAAAATATTATCTGATACACAAAGTTGTAAAAGGCCATATAAACTGAATAGGGAATAAACTTATTAATGATTAACAATTTAATATAGTTATATTATTTAATCGAAATTATATATTTCCAACAAAAATGATTACACGATTTATTAAAATCAACTTAAAATATTTTTTAAATTGAAGTATATTTAATAGTTTTTAAATTAATTTTAACAGTTGGGGTAAGTGAAAGTCGTGTGTTGCTCTCACTAGATTTTTTTATTATTTTCCTTGTCTTCAAAAGTTATTTTGTCAACAAATGTAATTCTTTAACCATCCTACATTTCTTAACACTCGTTGCTTACATACACTAGTCAGTAAACTGTTTTCTATTTTAACAAAAAAATCTAAAGATGCTGAAATATAAGTAGTACAAATTCAGTTTAATAATTATCTAGGATAGCTAGAAAAAAACAACTATCATCTATATACTAAAGGAGCATTTTTGTGAAAATATTTTTCTTATATTATACATAGCCTGGTCACTCTTCTTCGTTAAATAATATCTAACTTTTATTACCAGCTTTCTAATAGTTTTATGTTTATGGCCCTCGTATTATTGCTTAAATCGTCACAAGGCTGATCATTTTCCACTTCAGTTTTATTATATGTTCTAGAAGATTATCAATATTGTGGTACTGTTATCATAGTATTATTTTTAAGGCTTTTGTCAAATCTTTACCAATTTTTTTTTTTTTTATAACCATCTCTTCGTTCCATATTATTATTATTGGTCTTCTCATATTCCTTGTAATAATATTATTTTATTTTTATGTTTCAGTGGTGAACCATGTCCGCTAAGGCTATCAGAGAAGCTACCGGAAAAGACTTGATAAATAGGCACCTCAAATCGCCTCAACTAGCACATGCAAAATGTAGGTTCGCCACGTTCACTGAAGAAACCAACTGGGAAGATTTAGTTCAACAGAACTCATGGCTGAAGACTGAAGTAAGTGGATTAAATTTTATTTCTGTATAGAAAATGTGATGATTGTTTTCAATATAATCATTATTCATTACAATATTTCTGTTAATTACTATTCAAATCCCGGCTGTGACAGAATAATTATTTATTATGCTGGTTCAACTGTGATGCAACGTGAGACAGGGACATAATAATAATGATTTATTGCTTTTAAGATTTACATCTTTTAGGAAGAGGTTTGACCTCTATTTCATTTAGACAAAATCATTTTTTACATTTTATAATAAAATTTTGTAAATATTAAAATAAAAATTGAACTAACTTCTTGGTAAACAATATTTTAAGAAAAGATAAATAACTATTAACAAAATTACTAAGAATACAAATCTTGATTAAATAATAAAAAATGGCACTTAAAAAAATAAAATAAAATAAAATAAGAATACTATGTAAGTAATAATAAAAAACATAACAAAAAAAAAAACAACAACAATTTGAGATGGAGACATCCTTCTGGAGCACACCCGGCCTTTATAAAGTGGTACCCAATAATTGGATTTTTTTTTTTTTTTTTTTTTTGAAGGGGAGCTTTAATTAAATTATAAAAGTTTTTAGTTTTTGCATTCTCTTTATAGTATTTTTAAATAACTATTTTTTTTAATTTTTAGAAACTGGTAGTGAAGCCTGATCAGCTGATAAAGAGGAGAGGGAAGCTGGGACTGATAAAAGTAAACACAGATTTAGCAGGTGTCAAGAAATGGATTTCGGAACGCATAGGAAAAGACCAAGAGGTAATGAGAATTTAACTGTTATTTATTACTAAATTACAATTATTTTTTTAAGATCGAATTTAAGTTTGTTTTTAAATAAAATTTTGTATAGTTTACATTCTTTATAATAAAAAAAGTAGATTTTTTTTTTTTTTTTTTTTTTGTTTAAATGAATACACTTAAGTGAGCCTCTATATGCATATGTTTTTCTGTTCCTCAAATTCTAATCATTCTCATGAACGTGGTCATTGTTCATTTTTTCTTAATCAAAACATTATCATCGGCATTATTTTTATTCATGTTTAAATTTCAGGTTGGACGTGCAAAAGGAAAGTTGAGAAATTTCATTATTGAACCATTCATTCCGCACAAACAGGTATGTCATTTAGTTTATAATTTGATTGCTTATAAAGATTGTATTTATTGAAACTATAATTAGTGAATTAAATAGTAATTTACTTGAGCTACAATATTAAAATTCAAAATGGCTATTAAAAAAGTTAATAAATGAATCACTGGGAGGGGTCACCTGTAGCATAATGGCTAGTATAACAGTCTTCTACACCCAAGGTCATGGGTTCGAACCCAGGTGGCCCTAGGATTTTTTAATGGTAGTAAAAAATCCTTAATTATGCTGTCCTTCAGGAGAGGGGATTTAAAAAGGTAGTCCCAAGCCTGTGCGATGCCAGGTAATTGTTAAAGATCCCTATCCTAATTATACCTGGATAAGCAAAATTTAGCACTCCCACTGTAGCATCGTCCGATTGGTCAGCAGCATAAAGTGACATTAAATAAATAAATAAAAGCCCTTTAATTTGTATACCCAAAGTGAAGATAATCTCTCTCTCTCTCTCTCTCTCTCTCTCTCTCTCTCTCTCTCTATATATATATATATATATATATATATATATATATATATATATATATATATATATCAATAACATTTTTGAACTTCTGAGTTCTTAATAATCTTTTTTTGGAAAACCTATCTCCTATATCTAATTTAAAATGGGAGCTCAAATTAAAAGTAAAATAAATACCTGCTGAGTTATTTCTTTTAAATAGGTTGATATATTTATTTCCAATTAGTTAATCATATTCTTATGAGTGTTATTGACATATATTGGGTCCTTGATATGTTTTCCTCATTCAAAGAAATATAAAAGTTTCACAGTGGTGTCAATAAGCAATATAAATATTCTCTTAAGGGTTCTTATTTCCTTAAATTCTGCACCAAAATAATTTTTCCTGTTCTGATGGCATCTAACTGGTTGGTTGGTATTGATCTAATGAAAAAGGCTTTATATTTTGAAACAACTAACCTCCTAAATGTATCAGGAAAGAAAGTGGATATTTGGATCTTGTATGGATGTAGTATAAAACATAATTAAATTTATGTTTCTGGTCCCTTGTAGCCGTTCGTCCCAAATAATGCAATATTCTACTAATAACTTCTATTATGTTATAAAAATTTGATTTTACCATTTAAAAAGATACCTAAAATTACCTTTTTAATCATATGTTTTATTATTTAGAAATAATTTATTGTTCATTTGAGCAATGTTATTTCTTTTTTAGGAAGAAGAGGCATACGTCTGCATCTATTCCCACAGATATGCCGACACTATTTTGTTCCATCACCAAGGTGGTGTTGACATCGGCGATGTCGACGCTAAAGCCCTTAAACTTGATGTACCTATCGGAGGTTCTGTAACTGCTGACGAGATAAAAGCAAAACTTCTAGTAAAAATGCCAGCTGCTAAGCAGAAGTAAGGATTTTACTTTTTTTTGTTTTTATTATTGACATTATAGCTGAAATATTTTATTCTCATCTAGTATGGTTGATAAGAATAAAATGATATGAGTGAATGCAATCATGAAAACCATGCCTTGTTTATACTTCTCTCACACATCTCAGCTAGCTTTTTATTATTCCTACAAAAGCTTATAAAGATGCATAAGTTAAGTTATCATAGTGAATATTCACTTACTATTTATTTCTTGTTTTGGGAGGGTAAATGGTTTCCCAAAATTAACATGAGGTTTAAATGAAATATAAAACACTGTTCTTTCTTCTTTTGTTTTCTTTAATATAAGAGCTAATAGTTTAGGGTTAGTAAAAATGGAGCGTTATATGAGTGAACAACATGTTTTTAAATCTCATGACCTCAGTTCAAGAATTGTTTGGACTCAGAATGTCACTATTTCGAGTTCCTGTTTCGGGTTGGGGACTTTTATCTCGGCATTTATCCCCCTCCCTCACCCTCGTATATAGCCTTCAAAGGTGAGGTTGGGGTGAACAAAAAAAAAAAAGTCCTTATTTCGAGCACCAGTCACATTCAATCTGCTTGGAGAATTCACACGCGTTACTTGATGTAATTTTTGTAAGGTAGGGTCATCACTCCATATACCTATTTTTCTGAATGGCCACCATTTATTGTGCTGATGGGTCTCACATATCTGGGGTAGAGGCTGTGAGTGAATCCCCATTTAATTAAATGCTTGAAAAGTCCGTCTGGGACCGGGATTCGAACTCACAACCTTTGGCGTGGCAGACTAGCACGCTAGCCACTCTACCACAGGCCCCCCATAATGCTCCATTTTACTTACTGTAAATTATCAGCTTTTAAATTAATAAAGAAAAAGAAGAAACAACTCTGTTTTATATTTAATCTAATTATTACATTAATTTTGGAACACACTTTATGAGAGTCAATATGTAACGTTTACATATTTCCTCATTTGCTTTAGCTAAAAAAGTAAATATTGATGCTTTGTTTTTTATAGGATTGTTGCCGACTTCATTGCTGCCCTTTACAACCTTTATGTTGACCTGTACTTTACATATCTCGAGATCAACCCCTTAGTCGTCACTGACAGCATATACATGTTGGACCTTGCTGCTAAGATTGACTCAACAGCCGATTTCGTCTGCCGATCGGCATGGGGAAATATTGAATACCCACCCCCATTCGGAAGGGACGCCTTCCCGGAAGAAGCATACATCGCTGATCTGGATGCCAAGAGTGGTGCATCTCTTAAGGTGATTTGCTCAATACTATCCAGAACCAGTTAATTCTGAGTATAGAAAAAAATAAATACTCTTCATCTAATAACTTTGTAATTTGCAGCGTGAAAGGTTTGAATAATTTTATGTTTTATCTTTAGTTGACTATTCTGAACAAGTCTGGTAGGATCTGGACAATGGTGGCCGGAGGTGGTGCTTCCGTAATTTACAGTGATACCATTTGTGACCTTGGTGGGGCCCAGGAGCTTGCTAACTATGGTGAGTACTCTGGAGCGCCTTCCGAACAACAGACCTATGAGTATGCTAAGACTATCCTCTCACTCATGACTCAAGAGAAACATCCAAAAGGAAAGGTTGGTTATCTATATTTTAACATTATTTTGATATTTCAATTTAAATCTTCTGACTAAATGCAAATATGTATAGTTAATAGGAAATTAATTAATCTTTTTTTTTTTTTTTTCTACTTCTACCTCGCCTTTGAACGGGGTGAGGGCGGGGCATCAATGCCGAGATAAAAGCCCCTTTTATAATTTTTTAGGAAGCTTCATTCAATATTTCATATTTAAATAAGCACTCAATAACTTTCTTTTTGTTTTAATTTATTTTTCTTCAATATCTATCACATTGTTTTTCAACGTTTCGAGGTTTCATCCCCATTATCAAGACTTTTATTATTACTTTCTACACACACACACATTTTTTCCATTACATAGCTTACTATGAGAACCCTCCTAGGGCAGACTTAGCCTCTATAGAGTAGGTACCCAAAAAAATAGGAAAACCTGGCGGCTGAGTGTAATCTCAGCCTAATGAGCTCATTTCAGGACTGTTAGTCTGGAAACAGTACGAATATCTATATGTACTGAGCCTAAGACCCTTCATGGTTTGTAGAGGTGCAGATTTTTTTATTGAACCTTAAAGATTTTCATTTGTCATGATTAAATTTATTTGCTGTGATTATGCATTTATGATTTTATTTATATAATATATAGTTTTCCCTGCTAATGATGCATGTAACTATTTCTAAATTAAGCCATAGAAATTAGGTTGTGGAGAGTATAATTTGGCTAAGCTTGCTGATGTTTGAGACCAACTTATTTGTTTGTGAAAACTGCTTCATAAGTGCTAGTATTGTATTTCCTCAATTGTATATGGTATGCCTTAAGAATGATTCAATCAAAAAGAAGTTTATATTATATCATGAGACAAACTGCTCCTGAAATACTACAAGACTCCAACTAAGATATACATTCCCTAATTGATTTTTTTGAAAATATCCAGTTCTACAACAATGTTTGAAAATCAGTGGAACTGCCGATGACCCTTGCGGGTAGAATTGCTTCAAAATAATGAAATACATTTGAATTGTTTTTATTTATTAAATTATCCATTTAACTTCTATAATTATTCATTAACTTCTGGAACACCAAATTTCAATTTATGTGAGGAAGGCGGGCCCTAACTACCAAGAAGGACTTAAATTATCCATTTTATTATTTTATTTATTTTATTTTTATATTAAATTAAGTTTTTATTTATTAAATTATCCATTTAAATCAAAAGACTCAGGAATAACTAGGAATAGATTTAACATTTCATATTCATTCACCATATGTCAAGTAGAACCACCCAACCTATCTTTCAATTTGCCCAAACTTTGCCTGGAATGCGTATGTTCCATAAAATATGAAAGTCTACTTTAAACTGTGTAAATAATATTTGTTATGGAATTTTAATATATTTCCTTTCTTAAGAATATTGTGCGTCTATAACTTTTGTCATTAAATTGAAATCCTTTTAATTAATATTTAAACTTATTTTAAAAGAAATATTTTCTATTGATTTTTCAATTTTTTGTTAAATTTCAATTGTTTTAATGAGTTTTTAAACTCATTTTAAAAGAAATATGTTTGATTGATTTGTTTTATATTATAAAATTGCTGATTATCAAAATATATTTTACTATAAAAATTTTGTTGCAGGTGCTGATAATTGGTGGAGGTATTGCCAATTTTACCAACGTAGCTGCTACTTTCAAAGGTGTTGTTACTGCATTGACTGAATTTCAATCAAAACTTCTGGAACACCAAATTTCAATTTATGTGAGGAGGGCGGGCCCCAACTACCAAGAAGGACTTAGGTAAATCATTATTTTATTTCGAATACGTTATGTATGAATGTAATTTCAAATTTACTATTCACTGCAACGAAAACTACTGTCTACCCTTAACAGTGTTTAATCATCGCAAAAAAGTGCATATTAAAACAAAAAGTATTTAGCTATTAAAAAATGATGATTTATAAAGATCATTACTATTGATATCTACTTGATGTTTTCATTGTATCGATCAATGATTAATTCATTTATCTATGTGGTTGAAATACTTATGATCTGAAGTACTTATTAAAGGAGGCCAGTAATACTTAATTTTTTTTTTCCAACAATTTTTTATTGAGTAATATCACAATCTGTCCTTATTTGGACATTAATAATAATGATGAAAGATTACATTCATACAATATTTACATAGCATATAATTATAATAAAATATATATACAATAATGAATCAATAAAATATAAATACCAAGTCTAGAAATCACTCATACCTCTATATACATGTCATGCATACAGCACATTTGAGTGGAGAATCTAGCCAGTGCTAGAACTCCAAACTGAAGATAAAATATGAATAGATAATTTAATATTTTTTAAAAGAAATTTTTTTTTTCTTATTGTAAATGTATGTGAAATGTCATAGATTTCAGTTGTTTATTTTTTTATTTAAACTTTGAAATCAAAACTCTAGTCCAGTAGCAGTCAAGAAAAAACGACAATTCATAACTTTTCATGCAAAGTATTCATAACTTTTCATTGCTTTGCCAACGATTCAATCCACATTGTAGTTCTTCATCAGCACACCTGCATGTACAGCAATTAGGAAAGGATTCAGTTCTTATGGTGCTCTGATAAATACCTTCAATATAGGTTGAATTTAACAACACAATAAATAGTTTAGACAATTTAATTTGTTTTTTCTAAACCACAACTCAGACTATCTTCCTTCTGAATTTCCCAGTATTCAAGTACTGATATTCATTATTTTTTTGTTAGTATTGAAGGAAAACGTAATTCTAGAATGTTATGTGTTATTTTGATTTATTGTTTTATCTAATGTTCTAATTTTATTCTATATTTTTTTATAAGTTAATTTATTTATTTTTATTCAACAGAATCATCCGTGATGTTGGCAAGACTTTGAAGATCCCAATTTTTGTTTTCGGACCTGAAACCCACATGACCGCCATTGTTGGCATGGCTCTTGGAAAAAAACCAATCCCTAAAGAAGCCGAGCAAGAGTTCGCTACAGCCAATTTTTTGCTACCCGGTGGTCAAGATCAGGTAAAGCTCTTTATTTTAGTATATTAATACTGGAAGGAAAAAGGTCATCATTTTCCTTATTAATGACTATACTATGTTAATATTAATTGTTTATTTATTTATTTCAGAGATCACCTTCTCCTCACAAGCATGAACCTGTAGTCGATGGTTTGTGCAGGAGGACTTCAAGTATTCAAGAACCAGAGAGTTACAAACCCTTGTTCACCTCTGAGAGCAAAGCAATCATCTGGGGCATGCAGACCAGAGCTGTCCAGGTGTGTGCAATGATTTTTTTTTTCTTTTCTTTTTTTTAATAATGTCTTCCCATTTCGACTTCCGCCATAAGGGATCTGGCAGCCCAGTACCAATCTGATCTGGATGGAGTTTCAGAGTTTTGTAATCGGGAGCATACATCTAGATGCGCTTCATCATCCATTTCACTATTCGCATGACAAAGGCTGCTAAATGAAGACTCTACCACTCCAATCCCATGCAAATGCTTCGCATGGTAGTCATGGCTGGTAATCGTTCTGAACTGTGCAACAGCATCTTTTCTTTTCAAATCTTCTTCTTTTAAGAGTTTGGCCCAGTGCTTATTGATCAAACTTAGTCTTACAGAATCCGCTAGTAAAGAATGATATGCCCTCTTAACTTCATCTCTAACTATAGCTTGATAGGAAATTCGACCGTTCCGAAGCTGAACCTTCTGTTGGAGCAGTTGTTCAGTTTTTAATTGTCAGCTCACTACGTCATTTTCTTGAGATGCGTTTAGCTGCATAGCTGCAATAATGACCGCCTGTGAATCCACAAACAAGACAATGCTCTTTGCATCTATATTTGTGAGAGCTTGCAAAGCTAGTAATATAGCACATATTTTCTTGTACAAAACATTGAAATAAATTAATAAATGTCTTATTTTTTTATTTATTTTTATTCTTAAGATTTTGTAACTATTGTTTTGTGTCTTATTTTGGTTTGTTTATTTTAAGTTTGATCTGGATAATACTCTTTTAAACTACTTATATTAAAACTATTATACTTATTTAATGTATTAAATGTTGGAAACATCAGTTTAAAAATTATGTGTTCTTTTCCTACTATTATGGTGTTGCTACCTTTCAAGCTTTATTTATTATTACATTCTTTTAGTTTTTTTTTTTTTTTCCTTTTGTCTGCTATAATCGATTTTAGGTATTAAAGATAAGATGATAAGCATTAAATACTATATCGTATTTTAAACAAATGTTTTTAATTTATTTTTATTTTTTTTTAGAGTATGTTGGATTTTGACTTTGTTTGCCGACGAGATGAACCTTCAGTAGCATGCATGGTTTATCCTTTTACTGGTTTTCATAAGTTGAAATTCTACTGGGGCCACAAGGAAATCCTTATCCCAGGTAAATATTTCGACATGATAATGGTTATTAATTATAACTCATAATATTGTAATAAATTATCTTTTTTTTACATGTGCTCCAGAATATTGGATATATACTTGTTATTTCCATTCTGAAATTGGTATAGGTTGCTGACTTTATTTTTATGTATTTATAATAATGTTTGAAAAAAAATCTACTTTTATTTCTGGAGCTAATTATTTTCTGACCATAGTTTATTCCTGGATCCTCTATGTCCATTTAAACAGTTGTTGTCGGCGGATAAAATAAAATGCAAATACTTTGTTTATCATTACACTTCTGATTATAACTTTAGTCTTCAACTTGTCCAAAGACTGTAAAATCTTTCTTGAAAGTGCTCCGTTTTAGTTAAAGATTATGAGCAACCATTTTGTCAGTAAAAATCTCTACTGGTTTCCTTTGATCACAGTTAGCTTGAGAGATTGTTTTGAATGGTTGTCCAGAAACTTAGCTGAATTGTTAGCCCAAGATTTAGTCGGATGTATAGATTTCTTAAATTTATATTTTTCAAAAGAAATTTAGTTAATTATTCATAAATTTTAGTTTTTTATTGTAATTTTTTAAAATACTTACTAAGAAAAACATATTTTTTTTAGTGTATCCTAAGATGGAAGATGCTATCAATAAACATTCAGGAGCTGATGTTTTAATCAACTTTGCCTCACTAAGATCCGCCTATGACAGCACAATTGAAACTCTGAAGTTCCCCCAGGTATGTTTATATTTCTTCTTGTTTTTGTTCTGATTAGGTTTATATGTTTTGTATTGATTTAGTGATTCGGTATAGGTTTTGTGATAATGCCTACACCCAAATCAGAAAACATAATCTAGTTTAATAAACTTATTTATTTGCTGTTTTTCTAATTTTTCGTCTTCTCAATTGTTAGATTCGTGTGATCGCTATCATTGCTGAAGGTATTCCAGAGAACATGACAAGGAAGCTCATCCAGATGGCCCAAGAGAGAGGAGTCTCAATCATTGGACCAGCTACTGTCGGTGGTATTAAACCTGGTTGCTTGAAGATTGGTAACACCGGAGGTATGATGGACAACATTTTGCATTCGAAACTCTACCGACCTGGCAGGTAATTATTTTTTATATATTCATCATTTATTGTAATTATAAAGTTTATAGTCCTCTCTGAACATATAAACTTAGTTGAATGTAAGCCAAAATGTATCTTTTTTTTATATTTTATTTAGTGTTGCATATGTGTCGAGATCTGGAGGTATGTCAAACGAATTAAATAATATCATATCAAAGGCCACTGATGGAGTCTATGAAGGTGTTGCCATTGGTGGTGATAGGTACCCAGCAACAACTTTTATGGACCACATTATGAGATACGAGGCTGATCCTTCGGTTAGTTTTAGTTCTTAGTATTTCATTGTTACTATTTTATAAATCATAAATTATTTTTACAACATAATCATTAATTTTAATCATATCATAAGTTTTTTAGAAATTCCATTGTCAACTATGGATTAGTTTTTAAGTTAAATTGTAAAAGATGTTATATAATTAGCATGGACTGCTATTAAAATAAAAGAAAATTAGATGCATATGCACTAACTGTTTTTAAAAATCTCATTAAAAATCAATAAAATCTTGCTAGTCAATCTCCATTGGCTATTATGATTTTGCCAATGGTAAAAATTAATTAATTTAATTTAGTGCACATAATGTTTTTTTGGATTACTTAGTTATTTCACCCAACTATTAAAAACTGTTTTAAATTTAAGCATTGCCTCAGTAGTAATCTACCAAAAAAACAAAAAAAAAACAACCAATAGTCTGACCAACATAAATTGTGATAATTAATTCATTGGTTTCTGAAATTGAATTATTGTCCAATGCATTTTTAACCAATACATATTTTTTTTTTAGGCTAAAATGATTGTCCTTTTGGGTGAAGTTGGTGGTGTAGAAGAATACGAAGTTTGTGAAGCTATCAAGGATGGGCGACTTACAAAGCCACTCGTTGCTTGGTGTATTGGAACCTGTTCTTGTTAGTGTTACAACCTATTATTATTATTTATCATTGTGAGCCGAATTTTCAAAATGTGTCTGATTGTTATGATTATTATTTTTCTTCTAGCTATGTTCTCTTCAGAAGTTCAGTTCGGACATGCTGGGTCTTGTGCCAACTCTGACCGAGAAACTGCGTCATCTAAAAATGCTGCATTGAAAGTAGCGGGAGCTAAAGTCCCAACTTCATTTGATGAACTTGGTGATGTTATCCATGAAGTCTACACAACTCTTGTGAAGTCTGGAGAAATCGAGCCACAACCTGAAGTTCCTCCTCCAACTGTCCCTATGGACTACAATTGGGCTAGGGTCAGTTTTAAATTTAATATTGATGTTCTTCCAAATAGTTACTAAGATATTAAAACAATGTTTTACATCCCCAAAAGCTAAGTGGTTTGATACGATTAAATGATTTGGTTTTACAGGAACTTGGACTCATCAGGAAACCTGCCACCGTGATGACCAGTATTTGCGATGAGAGAGGACAAGAACTGCTGTATGCTGGCATGCCAATCAGTGATGTAAGTTACCCATAATGGCTATTATGAATTTATTATTTTATATTATAATAGAATCTTAAAAAATAATATTAAATATTTAATGATTTCCTCTTTATCAGGTTCTTAAGCAAGAGATGGGAATCGGTGGAGTTATATCTCTACTGTGGTTCCAAAGAGCTCTTCCACCTTACATCTGTAAATTCTTTGAAATGTGCTTGATGGTGACTGCTGACCACGGACCAGCCGTTTCTGGTGCTCACAACACTATCGTATGTGCCAGGGCAGGCAAAGATCTTATTTCATCTCTCGTCTCAGGTCTCCTTACGATTGTAAGTATTGTTTGGTTTAATTGTTTGTGTATTTTTTATTTGTCTCCATTAAATCATTAGACTATTCTTAAGTAATAATAAAAAATCTGGTGCAGGTATCACACAACTTTCACTTACCGCCATTGTTAAAATCGATTAATGAATTTTCAAATACAGTTAAAAATAAAAAGAAGTGAAACTAATAAAGAATAAATTAAATTGAATTTCTATAGAAACATGTGTTTTATTAAAAAATCTATTATATTATTATCTGAAATAATAATCAGTTAGTTTTATCGGCTTTTCTTCACTCTTTATTAACTTTTACAAGCTTGTGTATAAGATAATATTTTTTCTAAAATCTTTAGCTTTCCAATGGTCTATTATACATGTATATTACTGTTCTTATGTTGGAAAACAAAAAATTTCATAAAAAAAATATTTTTTCAGTTTTCTTCTTTAGTTGGATATCTTATTCGTTCAATTTATATATTTAACTGTTTTTTTATCATGGCAACAAGATAATATGGTTATTTTTATAGAATCTACAAAATTAAAGTTAGTTTAGAGGAAGAAAATTTAAAATATCGCCATTGAAGCTCTGTCAGACTATTTCAATCAGAATGAAGCCTACGTGATATTAAAGCACATCAAATTTATCTTCAATATATCTAGTTTAATCAAAATCATTTGAACCGTTTTTGAGAAAATCATAAAAAAGTGCAAAATGCATGGTATAAAGTGGCTCTTTTGGTTAGCCCATTTTGATGAAAAAGTTGCTGTAACATCATTTGTCTTGAATATGAAATTCCAGTTTCATAGGACTTTTCGTTTTCACACTGGACTTACCACACACATGCACACACAGACCTATTTGCGGGACTTGGTCATTTGGACTCAGGGTACCCTAAAACATGTATTTCTGTTGAAAACTGGAACTCGAAAATTTTCATGATTGCAATACTTTCCCTTGCTATTTATTCCATGTATACATAAGTAAAAGTAAAAATTCTCTAAGTGGATTCATTGTACATTTCCAGTTGTGTCATGTAAATTGTCTTTCTTGTGGTTGACTGCAATGCAATATGCATTATTAAAACAATTATTTTATTTGTAAATTAGGTTTGAATTAATAATTGCTGGAAAATGTTGAAGTGTAGGAGTTTAACATATTTGTATTCTAATCGTTTATTTTTATCTTAATCTGACATCTGATATCATCTTAAGAACACTCAAGTTCTTTAGAAATGGCATTCGAAATTGTAATTATTTCCAAAAAGGAACTAATTACATTTTTTGTTTTGTTCCAAATCATACTGAAACATTTTCTGCAATAACTTAAAAATAATGTAATAAATATAGAAAGAAAAACATTTATTGGTTTTAAGGTAAAAGCAAATTGTTTTAATAATAAAGTAATGAAAGATTTTCGAGCTTGCATCCCCATTCATCTTAACCTGAATAATTTAGTGTTAGACTTGACAGCTTTGTTAATACATACTATAACTTTTTTTAAATTATGACATTACTTATTTTATATTTATAACTTATAACTTTTTTGTTTTTAGGGAGATAGGTTTGGTGGTGCCCTTGATGGTGCTGCAAAACAATTCTCAGAAGCTTACGATTCAGGACTTATTCCCATGGAGATGGTCAACTCTATGAGGAAGAAAGGCCAGCTCATCATGGGTATTGGCCACAGGATTAAATCTGTAAGTATATCAGGGGTTTATATACATATATACTATCAACATTTTTATTAGTTTTTCTTTTATTTTTATGATTACTTAAAACATGATTAATCTGTGATTTATGAACATTAATATTTGTTAACAGTTAAAGGCAAATGATTAATAATTTACTGGAAGGAATTAGTGCAGGTGGCAGTCAGTGATTGAAACTATTAGGTAGTTTCAACTATTTATTTTCTGCCGTTTCGATTTCCGTTGTGGGTAGTCATCAGGGCTAAAAAGATACCAAAGAAATACAATTACAATACGATTAAATACAATATTTTATAAGCTATTGAGCTTGAGGATGTCAATATTTAAATTATTAAAAAAAAGAAAATAGATGTGTAGAGAAATCGATCAATTAAATTACAATGACTATAGTATAATAATGAGAGGGCTATACAGAACAAATAATGAATAAAAAATGTACAAAGATATCAATGTCACATGAAATAAGAAACATTGAAATATGGAATAGAGCGGAGATACGTACCATATTGTGGGCGAATGGAAACTATGTGCAATTGGTAGAATGGAATGTAGGCTGAATGGAAAGTACGTACGAAATGTAGGAAGAATTGAAAATATGTACCGCATTTTAGACGGAATCTGACTACAATGAGTAAAATTATAATACTAACATAAAAGAAGTGATCACTTGTAGCTGGGTGGTAATTATTGTACTAGTATAACAGTCTCCTATGCCAAAGGTCGAGGGTTCAAACCTGCTGGTGATCCTAGGATTTTTTAATGGGAGTAAAAATTCCTTAGTTATGCTGTCCTTCGGAGGGGACGTTTAAAGGTGGTCCTGAGCCTGTGCGATGTCAGGTACTCGTTAAAGATCCCTATCCTAATAAAACCTGGATAGGCACTCCCACTGTAGCATCATCCTATTAGCCTCAGTAGCATAAAGTGATGTTAAATAAATAAACAAACCAACCAACATAAAATAATTAATCAGATTAACCATATAATAGTAATAATATAATATTATCAGGGAAAAAAAATTAACAAAATTCTTAAAGTATAAACCTTTATAATAGTAAGAACAGTGATGGAAGACATAGAAGGAGGAAAAGTGACTGTACTAACTAAAGTGATTGTGACTGTTTTAATGTTTTTGACTTTGGTTTATTGATGAGAAATAATATTTTCAAATTGTTTCTAGGTTAGCAACCCAGATATGAGGGTTAAAATCATCAAAGAATACGTACAACAAAATTGGCCAGCTACACCCTTGCTGGATTATGCCCTGGAGGTTGAAAAAATCACTACTTCAAAGAAGCCTAATTTGATCCTAAATGTTGATGGTGTCATTGCTGTTTCATTTGTAGATCTTCTCAGGCACAGTGGAAGTTTTACCAGGTAATTAATTATCTTACTATTACTTAAATTGATCATTTATTGAAAATCAAGATTATGATAATTGGAATTATTCTTAATGAGATAGAACCCCAGTAAAGTCTTGGCATTATACCTTTGAGACCAATCACCTTCAGTAATATCCTTGATTTATGTTATATGAATTAAAGATATTTGTTTATAATTTAAACAAAATTAACCTAATTGTTAGAGATTATAGATATATTTTTTCATCTTGAATTGATCTAATTCTACTTAGCTTTCATTCAAGTGAAGATCTTTTAAAACACAATAATTTTTACAACTTTTCCTAAGCCTTAATGAAAATTTGATTGTTTTTTACCATGCATGTTGGTACACTAGCAATCTCATACAAAAGTCAAAGAATCCTCTGTCACTGAAGAGTGAGGAGTCCAAATGCCTTAGATTTGTTGAAGATCAGGAATTCTGCCTTAGTTTTTCATATTAAGAATAACTCAAAAATCATGCTTAAAAACAGCCAATTATTAGAAGTTTTTCTTGTAATAATATTTTCATTTTCAATTTATAGTAGGTAGCGGGCATTTAAAAGTTCTGTTTCCTTGACTCTAATTTCAAGAAATCTGAAAAATCCTTTCCTTTAGCTTGGAAAAAAAAATTGAAAAATCCTTCAAATTTGCTTAGAATCGACTAGGCATGTTATGGAAGGATAGCATACTATTTTTGCTCTAAGTGTTACAAATTAAAGTTATATTAGTAGCCTAATAACTATCAGCAAATTAATTTTATTTTTTCTTATTATAGGGAAGAAGCACAAGAATATATTGAAATGGGTGCAATAAACAGTCTTTTCGTTCTTGGAAGGAGTATAGGTTTTATCGGTAAGTTTTTAAAATATTAACATAAAGTATTTATATTTATTTTGAATATTGTTAACCTTCTATATAATTTTGGTTGTTAACAAACCAAACAACTTTATTTAATTCTCAAATATTTATTATGAAAATTCTGAAGGAGTTTCCTCTAAATTATAATTAACATTTGATTTATATTCTTTGAGGCTAAAATCCAAATTTTGCTTTTATTCAGATTGATTCCTATTCATTCTTCTAACTAATAATTAAATGGTAGTTTGTTAATCATTTTAATTTCTTTATCAGTTAATTATTTTCAATATTATTATAATTTTAATTAAATCAGTAAGTGGATGTAATTATTGGTATTTAAAATATTGTCAGTACGACATTACCACACCATTTGGACGATGTACAAATTTTTTGTAAGAAATGGTGGTTAAAAATTAACTATCCCCTCAATAAAAAAAAAAAATAAATAAAAAAAAAAAAAATTAACCATGACAAGTCACGACATGTTACATTTACACTTATACGTGGAATTCAGTTTATATAGACAATCACACAATACCACAATCAAATACAATAACGTACCTAGGACTTATTTTTGACAAGAGATTGACATGGGGCCCACAAGAAGACAAAATGTAAAACCCTAAACTTTCGACTTATAACAGAAACTTAATGTATACACTTATTTATTAAAACCAATATGGACTTACGCTTGCCAAATATACGGACCCATATACAAAAAATAAAAACCTTTCAATTGCAATTTTTAAGACTGGCAATGAACTCACCCCATATGTGTCAAACGATACCCTACATACTGTCTTATGTTTTCCAACTACAACAAACCACAATGATTTCACGACAAACTTAATGGACATAGAAACGAACTTGTACAAAACATGGCTGCAACTGACATACCATACATACCTCGGCGTAAACTGAAAAGGAGTTGGATGAGGGACCTCCTAGCCTAAAAAAAAAAAAAAAAATAGTTTCTTTTTGAATGTCAGGAGGATGCGCCACTGGATACTATCTCCCTCATGCCAGCCCATGCTGTTATACTATCAAATATAACTCATTTGCTGATTGTAACTTATACGGGTGCAAATAAAATTGTTTTAACATAATATTTATTGAACAAATAAATTAACAAATAAAAGGAGGTATTTACACTTAAAGAACAGATTATAACCTCTATTACTGTTACCAACAACTTTAACACATATTTTTTATTATCAAACATTTTTCAAGATCGATTATTCCAGCCTCCGTAGATTTATCTTGCAACGAAGAGGGGGCTCTTCTGCTACATATATACATATACCATATATGTATATTGTCAGTATAATTTGCTCCATATTTCACTATTTTACAATTTTGGTGTATTTAAAAAAAAATTCTAAGGACATTAAAATTTAAAAAATACCTAACTAAATCATAATAGAATTAGCTTGTATCTTTATTTTTATGCAATCATAATTCGTACTCCAATTTTCTATCACGCAACTTCTTGTACACTGTATGAATATATTCTTAATGACCGATTTATTTGTTCACAGGCCACTTCATGGACCAGAAGAGGTTGAAACAAGGACTCTACCGACATCCATGGGATGACATATCATACGTCCTTCCCGAGCAGTATAACTGAAAAACCTTAGTGTATATATTATATATATATAATAGACTCATTCCCTCAAAATTGTTGATAGGCTACCATACGAGTGTTTTTATTATTTTATTTACTTAAATACACTTTTTTAAATATTTTTTAATATAATATAGATTTTGTGCCGAGCATGTGAATTGTTTGGTTAATCGTGTTCATCAGTATATGTTATGAAATTGTATTGTCCAAAATTGTATAAACGAGTGATTTTTAAATATTAGCAATTTGCATTTATTTAACTGTCATTCCATATTCATTTTATCATGTTTACATAAATGAAAATTATATAAGATCTGACTTATTTTTATTCCCGTGTAGCAATGTGGTATTTGTTACTGTGCTGTAATGAAATGTGTTATTGTTTTAGTGTTAAAACATGTTTCATAGTAATTAGACATCCTTCGTTATACAAATAATTACTAGTTTTTTTTTCTATTGGAGTGACTGAGAAATTTATTTGAATAGACAATTTAAAATTATTTTTGTTAATTTTTTTATATTCTATAATTGAAATTAGATAAAATTATCATTTGTTAAAATTCTACAATTAATGTTAATTATCGGCACTGGTTGTTATGTTGCTTCACTCTTTATAGCCTCCTTTGGCATTGGTTTTTTTATCGATCCCCGTGGAGTCTGTTTGATCCAGTGCCAATTTTTGTTGATTTTGCTTTTCTAGCTAATAAAGCTTATTTTATTTTTTTAAGTTAATAAGTCTTTTAGCCTCATAACTGAGCCAGTTTATGGTTTAAAATGTTTGATCTGGCTCTGATGCTTATATTTCTTATTAAATTTTATCATTTACTGATTCTCCTAAATCTGATAAATATCTCTGAATGTCAATCCTATATCTTTTTTTTTTTATTTGTTACTTTGTATCTTCTTAAGAAATTCATTAACGAAGGTATATCTACTTACTTAGTTTTATTGAGAATTTGAACAAATAATAAATAACAAAGGAAATATTTAATATTAGATATATATTAAAAAAAAGAAGGTATAAACTAAATTTTAAAGTTTTACATGTTGTTCAAAGTATGGTTAACAGATATAGTGTAAAAACAATTGAATGAAAATATAATCTAAAAATCAAGCAGGATTTTTTTTTTTTTTTTTTTAAGTTAAAGGAAATAGATTACTTTTAACATGACTAGCCAAGAGTTTCTGAATCATATTATCATTGTTATATATGCTATGATGCGTGAATTAAAATATTAATGATTAATTCATGGTTTCGACTACCCTTTATCATTAAATAATTTAAAATGTATTGCATGCTGATTTTAATTTTTCATAAATAAAATCACTTAATTTAAGTGATAACCTCTGAATTCATCTGATCCAAAAAACTTAAGTACAATGGTTCTCTACAAAAAGTTTTTACTGAATCCATCATCCAATCATCAGCACAAGGCCAAGGACCCCTTAAATTTAAAGGAAACCTCTCTTCAGATTTCATTTTAAGAACACAAATGTCCTTGAAGAGCGTGTCTGAATGTAAATTCAGTTCTTTCCAAATGGTTCTTTGTTCAGATTTGATTCCAAACCATACTAAAACATCTTCTTCCATAACTCAGGAAAGCAAAATTAACATGGTAAAAAAACAATTCGACATTTCACTGTTAAAAAAAATCTGGTGCGTGCAATACATGACTTTCACTTAACTCCGTTGTTAAAATCAATTAATGAACTAATAAATATATTTAAAAAAAGTTTAAAGAAATATATTTAGTTTGGTTGTAAACATGTGTTTTGGATTAAATAGTATACAATTTTTCTCTACAACAATGAACTAGTTGTCCGCTCTTATGTTATATTTTATAACTTTTTTTATAAGGTCTTTAGCCTTCCAACCGTATATTATACATCTGTATTACTGTCCTTATCTTTAAACGACCAAAATTTACATTAAAAAATATGTTAGCTCTTTTTTCCTGTATATTCAACCACTTTTTATCAATGCTATCAAGATGATATTTTATTTTTTTCGAAAACTACAAAATTAAAAATACTTTAGAGGAAGAAAATTTAATCTATCGACATTTAAGCCCTGTCAGATGGTTTCAATCAGAATGAAACCTATGTGATATTAAAGCTCATGAAATTTTATACTGGTATAGAAAGTTTAATAAAAATCGTTGAAGCCAATTTTAAGAAAATATACGATATAAAGTAGTACTGGTAGGCCGATTTTGAAAAAAAAAAGTTGCTGTAAAAGTTGCCTTAAATATAAAATTTCAGTTGAATACAACTTTCCCTTTTCGTGCTAGACTTACCTCACACAGACCTTCTTGCATGACTGTTAATTGGACTTAGAGGACCCTGAAAAGTATGTTTGTTGAAAACTGGAATTTGAAATTTTTCACGATTACAATACTTTCCTTTAATTTATATTCATTAGTGAAAGTAAGTATAAATCATATAAGTACTAAATTCATTGAACAATTGAAGTTGATTATTTAATTAATAACATTCAATACAGTTTGAAGAAATAGGTATGTTAATTTCCTACCTCTTCCTGAGTGTCAAAATTCTATGCACTCTCAGGTTCACTCAATCATATATTTTGCTGCTTTTTTTTTTTTTTTTTTTCTTTTTCCTTTTTTTGGGTCAGTTAGGATTTTTAACCTGGTAAATTAAGATTTTTAAGCGTTGGGGCATTCTATTTTTAAATACTACAAATGAAATGTTTTCTGAATTTTTAATTCTCTCTCCTTATTTTTTTATCCACTTACCTTTTCATTTATCACTAATTGTAAATCAGAGATTAGTTCTCAAGAAGGAAAGATAACACATTCTTATCAAATAACAGAAAAGAAAATTGAAATACATATGCAAAGTTTATTTTGAATTAAACAAACACTCTTTTGTATAATTGTATGTTACTGGAAGATATTTTTTTTTTTTTAATAATTTTAAGATGATTTTATCATAGAAAATCCTATAAATGTGGTTTGGACTCTAAATATAAAGTGAAGATTGCTATGAAGTTTTTAAACAGAGATTGTGAGGATACAAAAAACTTAGGACCATCCATGTTAAGGCAGAAGCCATATTCTGAAAAAAAAATACAGGATATTGCCTTTGAAACCCTTGTCAATATTTAAATTTTGGATTATAGAATTACTAATTAATGAAAAACGCAATATTATATATCTGTACTGGGTGAAGGTTACATGGTAATAAAAGAAAGCAAAGAGAAGAAATAGAATAGCTTTACTGATTATAAAGATGTCTTGATAAACATATCAGGCAGTTCAATTAATTTATCTGTTGTTCACGGGATAATAAAATTAAACCAGAATATGTAAAAGAAATTTACATTTTTGTACTGATGGATTAGATAATTTTATTATTATTTAAATACAATGTTTTGCAGAGAAGGGCTATGGCTACATGTAACCTTTTAGGATTTTAGCTTATTTTCTATTTTTAATGTATTCATTGAAATTTGTAACTGTATGAATTAGGACTCATATAGTAATTTGATGATTAAAATCTTATCAAATTATTATTTTTTTATCTAACTTAATTTAGTTTAACATATTTTGTTTCAATCGAACTAAAATAACACATCTCAAATTAAATTTTTCTCTTAAAAAAATTGGATTTGGATGGTAACAAAAGTAAAGATAATAATTAAAGGGGAGGAGAATAAACACGTTTTCATTTTAAGGTTTATTGAATTTTTGATCAAATGATCTTGGATTAATGAATAATAAATTATTGTTATTTACACAGTTAAATGCCAAGACTTATGTACATATGTAGGGAAAGATTTTCTTCAACGTTATACGTACTGTACAGTAGCGGTACCTGTGGTCGACTTATGAACTAGTTCTCGTTTTGTTTAATCCTTGCACTAAGAGATAGCGCTTTATCCGCGTGACTACTATATGCCTACGGATGTATTTTTTTCCGTCAGGTAATATAGAAAATTAAACATTTCACAATATTCATAATTAAATTATTATATTTTCATTCATCTTTTATCTTAAACCTTTTTTTAAGTAACTATGACTTTTAATTAACATGTAATGTCTAGAAAAAATTTTCATCATTGATGATTGTCTTATTTTACTTTTTTAATGAGAAAAATTAATAATGAAATTATAGAGATTAAATTTTATGTATTGCAATTTTTCTTTTTTTATTTGAAATTAGAAAAGTATCTATTGTATACGAGGCTTCTCTATAGTTTATTTGGACGTGAACTTTAGAGTATGGGTAAAAAAGTGACCGTTTTTCCGTCTCAAATCACGGAAATTTTGTTTTCTTTCCACTAAATACGACGCATTACACTATCTAAAAGAAAAAAATCTGGTGCGCGAAAACACACAACTTTCACTTTCCTCCGTTGTTAAAATCAATTTAAGAATTTTTAAATACATTTCAATAATACAAAGAAATTGTTAAAGTAATTACTTTGAATTTCAAAATAAAAATGTGTTTTATTAAATAATATATTATATTTTTATCTACAACAATCAGTTAGTTTTATCGGCTTTCCATCATTCTCCATTAACCTTTAAAATTCCGTGCATTAGATAATATTTTTTCTAAAATCTTTAGCTTTTCAACGGTATATTATACACCTATATTACTTTCAAAAATGCATTAAAAAAATATGTTTGCAATTTTTTCCTTTAGTTGTTTATCGAATTGGTTGAACTTGCATATTTATCCGTTATTTATCAATGGTAATAAAATGGTGTTCCAATTTTTTTGAAATATACAAAATGAAAGGTACTTTAGAGGAAGAAAATTTAAAATATCGGCATTTAAGCCCTGTCATGCTATTTCAATCAGAATTAAACCTTCATCAAATTAAAGCCCATCAAATTTTGCATCGATGTAGCGAGTTTAATCAAAATCGTTTGAGCCGTTTTTTGAGTAAATCGTATAAAGGTGCAAAATGCATAGTATAAAGTGGGTCTTCTGGTTAGCTGATTTTGAAGAAAAAGATTCTGTAACATCTCGGGCGTATAGTTGTCTTTAATATGGAATTTCAGTTTCATAGCACTTTTAGTTTTCGCCCGAGAGTTACCACACACACAGACCTTTTTTGCGGAACTTGGTCATTTCGACTCAGGGGACACTGAAACTTGTATTTCCATTGTATATCGCAATACTTTCCCTTACTATATATTTCATATATAGGTAAGTGAAAGTAAAAATATATAGTATGATATTATAGGAATGTATATTTGGGATAAGAATTCTTTTTTCAAATATGGGGGAAAGGGAAGAAAGGCAATGCATTATATGATATTATATAGATTCTATGCCGCGTACGAGTATATCATATACAAAATTTATTTTAGTATTTAAAGATGAAATTATTTTATGGCCAGTTGCCGAACTGTTACAAGAAACATATATTTTTAGTTTTATTTCTCCTTTTTTATTTTTTATTAGATTTCATCAGCAATACTTCTATTTCCTATTTCTTTTTTATGTGTATGCATTTATCCCTCACTTTTTTATTAACGCTCCTTAATTTTAATTAATTTTATTTTCTTTCATGTATATAAAACCAAACCAATTCATTTTCAATCATTCTTATTTTTACATACCATATACCTTTATATACTCACATCTTTCTCATCTCATTTCAATCATCATTAAATACTGAAATATCAGGGAAAGCCAGCTATCATGTGATATAATAGTACAAGCGATTAGTGAATATTTTCAGCAAGGTATGCCTCATAAGGTATCCTTCAATGCCTGACAACCAGATGAAACTATTTGAATACTTGAACTATAGTTGAAACTATTTAGTTGTTTCATTTAATGACCGCCACCCGGACTAATTCCTTCCAGTAACTCAGTAAATTATTCGAATTTTGCCAACTTAATAAATAATATTTAAACTAGACAGTCCTTTCAAATATTAATGTTAAATTAAATGCTGGATAGATTCAACAGCCGTATTTACAAATACGACATCGTTTTACTTATATCACAATATTTATTATATATATATATATATATATATATATATATATATATATATATATATATTATATATATAATATACCATATATATACTTATTATTTGTTATTTCTTCTCCACCACATATGTATTAATATCACATACGGGAATTAAGGGGAAGTTTATCATATTTAAAGTGTTGCGACCGTAAAAATTTCGAATTCAAGTTTTCAACGGAAATGCACGTTTTAGGGTCTCATGAGTCCAAATAACCAAGTTCTGCAAAAAGGTGTTTGTGTGTGGTATCTAGCACGAAAACGAAAGGGTGTACGTAACTGAAATTTCGTATTTAAGACAACTATTTTTTCCATCCAATTAGCACCTTTTCACGGTTTCCTCCATAACGGCCCTTACGATTCTAATTATACATCGATGTAAAATTTAATTGGCTTTAATATAATTTAGGTTTCATTCTGATTGAAATAGCCTGAAAGGGCTTAAATGCCGATAGTTTCAATTTTTCCCCTCTAAAGTACCCTCAGTTTTGTAGCAATGACAAAAGAAAACAAAAAACAGCTAAATTTACAGTTGGAACGAATTCGATAATCAAATAATAGAGAAAAGTGCTAAAATATTTTTTAATGTAATTTTAGTTTTTCGAGGATAAGAAGAGTAATCAATATGTATAATATACCGTTGGAAAGCTAAATATTTTATAAAAAATATTATCTTATACACAAATTTATAAAATATAATGGAGAGTGTTGAAAAGTGGATAAAATTAAGTGATTTTTGTAGATAACAATTTTAGATATATTTTTTTGTTTGTTTATTTATTTATTTAACCTTAATGCTACTGTGGCTAATCTGACGAGTGGCAATCCTAAATTTTGCCTATCCAGGTTTAATTAGGAAAGGGATCTTTAACGAATACCTGATATAGCACAGGCTCGAGACCATTTTTTAACGTCCCCTCCGAAAGACGGCATAAGTAAGGATTTTTCTCTCCCATTAAAATTTTATATTGTTTTATATTATATCTGTGGCGGTCGTGAAGGTTAAGTCGATTTTTTTTTTATTTTACAGGTGAGCGACTTTTCTTCCACCAAGAAATTTCTTTAACTAATTTAACACGACGTGGGAGACGGTCTGAGTGAGCGATACGTGGAGTAAACTCATTTTTGATATAACTCGAGTTATCCAGTTTTTCACGACCGCCACAGACATTATATAATCTAAGACTTATGTTTTCGACTAAACTAAATATGTTTCTTTAAACATTTTTTTATCTCTATTTATTAGTTCTTGAATTGACTTTAAAAAACCGAGGTAAGTGAAAGATGTGTGTTGCCAGCACCAGGTTTTTTCCTATACGCGGTCAAGATCACTTGATCCTTAATGGCTTAAATAAACCATTCTATTTCGCGAAGTAATTTTAAACCAGAAGGTAGAAGCTTCCCAGTTTATTCCTTATTGGGACATAGGATGGTAAAATTGACCATGTATTTAATATTGCAATGATATAATATTATAATAACAAAATATTGCGTAGTAATAATATTATTTAAAAGAAATATCCATAAAATATCGATCAGCCGAAATCGTACAATTCTCCCTTGACCTTTTTTAAAAGCTCTTCGATATCGGTTTCATGACGCAGCCATGATAGCACCCAGATTCGGCTGAGTAGCCCACGTTCGAGGAAGTTCATCGGGCGACTGATTGGTGTAATTTGTCCATCGCGTGGGGCATTCACAGCGACACTATCTCCCTTTGAGAATACCCTAAGTTGTGAAAAGTCAGAAAGGGGCGGCCTGTAATAAACCTCCCTGCAAGGGCTCTAATGCGGCACGAAGGACACTATCTGATCTCCCGCAGCCGATTTGGTAGAGATTTTGGTCTCGTTATCTCGGGAGTTGCCTCGTAAGAAGTTATTTGGGACTGTTTGTCCGGAAGGAAGGTAAATATGATTGGGTTGTTTGGGCAGTTATTTATACTTTATTTGAGACGTTATTTAAGAAATATATGATGAAATGTCTAATGGAAACGCAAAGGAGTGTGTATTTCTTATTTTTAGACTATGACTATACCTCTGTCTGTCCCGGAAGTATTTCAAACTTTATTATTCATCAGTACTTCAAGCATTTTTATAGTTAAATCCACTTTTTTTTTTTTTTTAACTCGATAACTTTATTTACTCTTGTAAAATAATTATGATAAGCAAATGGGTTGTATTTTGATAACATGGCATGGCTAGGCATGAGGCACCAGAACTATATTTTCAAGTCAGGAGGTCCCTCATCCAACCCCTTTTCAGCATATGCAGAGTTATATTAGGTATGCCAGTTGTAGCCATGTTTAGAACAAATTTATTAACGTGTCCATTTAGTTTGTCGTGAAATCGTTTGTAAGTCAATCGTGTGTGGTTTGTTGTAGTTGTAATACGTAAGTCGTTATGAAGGGTACCGTTTGAAGTATACGGTGAAGAGTTTGTTGCTAGTCTTAAACATTTGGATTGAAAGGTTTGTATTTTTTTAATGTGTGTCTTTTTATCCGGTCCGTAAATTTGGCAAGCGTAAGTCCATATGGGTTTTAGTAAATAAGTACGTACGTTGAGCTTCTGTCTAATGGGCAATTTAGAGTGTCTATGTAGTATCGAATATACGTAATAGTCTGAGTCGAAAGTTTAAAGTTATATGTTTTGTCTTGACGTGTGGGTCCCATGTCAATCTTTAGTCAAAAATTAGTCCAAATACGTTAATGTATTTCATTGCGGTAAAGGGTGATTGTCATTGTAAACTGAAGGGCGAATTCCGCGTCCAAGTGTAAATATAATATGTGGTGACTTGTCATGTTTAATTTTTAACTTCCATTTCTTACACGGACAGGTTATACTATAATATCATAATAATAGGCCTACCAAAGGTTCAATGCCGATACTACTAAAAACAAGTCCAAGCCCAAGCCCCTGAGATCAGGCTTATCACAATCCTCCCCTCGACACTCCGGCATACCTTTCGGACGCCTACCAGTCGGTTCAGCGAATACCAACTTTTTCGGACAGGTTACTTTGCCCAATTTATTCTATCTAAATTATTGTGGTTTCTCCACACTCTTGCCGAGCTTTAAATGAATTCGACAGGCAAACGTTTAAAATTGGTTTTTAACCTTTACGGCGAATTACTGATTTAAATTATATTTTTTGTCACTAATGAAATCATCCACAAAAACCTTAATATCATAATAATTGTAGGCTTAGCCCGAAAAAGATATATCTCCTTTTATTCCGAACTATCAGCCCTAACACACTTGTTCGTTATGCTAAGAATATTTAGATTTAGATGCCTTTATCATACGACCGGTTTAAAACAAAAATATTACTTTCAAGCTAAAGCTTGAACCATTATTAATTAAATGCATGACATAATTTAAAGATTAATATGGCGCTTATGACGCCGAAATCTACTATAATACCTTTATGAAAAGAACACGAATACCTAAATAAAATGAAATATAAAAAATACATGCTGTCTTTGTGTAAGTTATAGGGAGAGTCTAAAGTATTGGGAATTCTCTATCTTTCAGTAATTGACTTGATTTTTACTTATTTCTTCTGTTTTTAAAGAGTTGTTAACAATTTTATAATGTTATAAGGAAGGTATACATTAGCTAAACCGAAAAACCACGATAAAAATCATTTTATTTAAAAATAATCTGGTGCGAGCAACACACGACTTTCACTTACCTCCATTTTTAGAATAAATTAAAGAATTTTCAAATACAGTTAGTTATAAAAATGAGTGAAATCATTAAACAATTAATTAAATGGAATTTCTATAAAAACATAAGTTTTATTAAAAAATTGATTACCTCATTATCTAAAATAATCACTTGTATCAATTGATTGTGTATGAGATGATAATTTTTCTAAAATCTTTAGCTTTCCAATGGTATATCATACATGTATATTACTGCTCTTATGTTCAAAAATAAAAAATTGCATTAAAAAAATATTTTTTTCTGTTTTCTCCTTTAGTTGGGTATCGAATTTATTCAATTTATATATTTACCAGTTTTTCATCAGCGTTAACAAGATAATCTAGAAATTATTATTGAATCTACAAAATTAAAGGTACTTTAGGGGAAGAAAATTTAAAATATCGGCATTTAAGCCCTGTCAGTCCATTTTTATGTTAATAAAACCTACATGATATTAAAGCCCATTAAATTTTACATCGATATAGCAAGTTTAATCAAAATCGTCGGAACCGTTTTTGAGAAAATCGAAAAAAGGTGAAAAATGCATGATATAAAGTGCCTCTTCTGGTAGGCTCATTTTGATGAAAAAAGTTTTGTCACGTCTCGGGCGTATAGTTGTCTTAAATATGAAATTTCAGTTTCATAGGACTTACCGTTTCCGCCCGGGAGTTACCACACACACACACACACACACAGACCTTTTTGCGGGACTTGGTTATTTGGACTCAGGGGACCCTAAAACGTGTATTTCCGTTGAAAACTGGAATACGAAAATTTTCACGATCGCAATACTTCCCCTTACTATATATAGTAAGTGAAAGTAATAACTATATAAATTAATATTTACGAAGTATACTTATTAAATAAAAATAAATTCGAATTTCGAATACTTTAGACACTAGACTTAGAACCTTATTTGAAGTATTGATAGTAATATAGTTATTGCAAAATATTATTTTACTTTATATTAAAAAATCCTGATATATAATATTTAGTGATACGTCCCTTGCTTAATGTTACTATATGACTTATTAATTGCGCTTCTTTTTCGGCTGACTTACTTTTTGTTCCACCATTGGATCGCGTTGGCGTTTCAGAGATCTTGGTGCTGCGCCTCGGTGACCACGTGATATCGATGTGACAGGTCACTTTGTCACTTGGCTAGGACAAAAACTTAGCTCAGACGAACCGCCCTCCTATCTTCCAGGAAGGTCAGTCGCTGGCTTCTGTTTACAGTTCCGTCCCATCTGGTGACTTCTTGTTACACCTTAAGATTTGTTGAGACACTATCAGTTCGGGAGTTCTCAATGGCCGAGTCTCATAGGGGTATGCGCTTCACGTCTCTGAAATAGGGATTCCTCGATACATCTACTGTATCTAAACATGGGTGTAGCCAGGAGAGAGGGAGCAATCAGTCTCAAAATCGTTAGGGTGAAATAATGTTTCAAAGTATAGGGTTTTTCTTTTCAAAAAAGGTCTAAATACATATATAATTCAAAATTAAATTCATTCTGGGAAGTACATTTTTATCTTCAATTTTTAATTCTTCAATCAATCTGGTGGGAGTGCCATGACCCCTCTGCCCCTCCCTGCATATTTCCATGTAACTAAATACTGTCGTAAGGAATAGTGACTTTTAAAACAATTATAAGTTTTTGTTTTGGATGATCTTACTAATTAAATTGTACTTTTCCAGATCTTTTTTGTGCTAGATATTGCTATGATTTGAGAGGCTGCTTTTATACGGCAGTAGAAATATAAATATATTTAATGTATTTATATACTATACTTTTTGGAGCCATTGGAGTTATTTTTCAAAGGTATCGTGTATCGCTTACCGATCCCAGTAGGTGGCATGCAGGGAAGGATTAAATAAACCATTTTTCAATAAATGAAATTATTATTTAAAATTAGCTAATACATATATAATCTATTTACACAATACCTAAAACTATTACTGATAATACTGAGGAGATCGTACTACTAGCTTTGCCATACAATATTACAAAAGGTTACCTTAGGAACCCTTAGCTAGCTGGCAAAGGTGGAAGTCGTCACTTTCACCCCTCTCCCATCCTGCATCTGGTTTGACTCCTTCTTTAGCTGCTTTCCAGCCCCCGACGGACTTCGCTCAATGGCTCTTCCGTCTCACAAATCCGACTAATCTCTTCTTGCCCATGGAATAAGACTGGCCTCTGATTATAAAATCTCACCCTTATCATATCACTCCCTCTTCTTTCCAAATATACTATTGTTTGGAAATTGCCGATCTACTACTAGACAAGGAAAGCGGGGCTGATATGGGAAGTACTCGAAGTCGGCGGTCCAGCCTTTGTCCATCTCTTGTCGGCTTGTAGGATCTGGGGTCTAGGAAGCTCCTGGGGAAATTCAAGGGGGATAGGAAATTTTTTAACTTTTTCTGACAAAGCTTATTAATATTTATTTAATTATTATAATAATTACTCAATAATTAATTTAGAGCCATTAGTATTCTCAATACACAACAATATAATCAGATACAAGTATTAGACCTTTTACAAAGGTTCAGTTTTAAAAATGATAAACCAAAAATTTACCGTTATTTTTCTTTATTATATTCTAGTCTACTTAGCATTAAAACCTACTGCGGAATGAAAATTCTAAAGAAAAGAAATTGATAATCAACAGACCATGTATAGAAAGAAAAAGTGTGTTAAATAATTCTGTATCATAATTTTTACGTTTACGAAGTATAAAGTTGTTCTCGATGTCAAACTTGGCGAAATTATGGATTATCAATAAAATATGTGGTTTAATGAGTGTATCGAACTCGTTTTATAAGTCAATGAAACCTTTACTGAATACACATTATTTCTTCGTACATTATGTTAGATAATTAATTTTAGAGTGTGTTTGCCTTAGAGATGGAGGAGAACGCAAAAGAACTATATTTCATCCTTTCCCCTCGATGCGATTTATCATTGTGCATTTACAAATGTAATGCTTGCTCAGATCCTTGTCCCATGAATATTTTAGCCGTTCAACAAACTAATTAGCAAAGAGAAATATTATTGGTCATTAGGAAGCAAGGGCACCAAAGGCCGCGAGCCCAGTGGCTATTACCTCTCAAGGGGGCGTGGTCACGTGAGCCCTAATGAGCCAATGAGAGATTAGTACCGCATTAATAACTGACAGTGGATCACGCTAGCCTACCTGTTAGCCTGGTTCTCTCCCGGTAATGCTTCTTCTCACCCCTACTTACTTCGCACTTGTGATTTTATGAGTTCGTGTTGTAACGAAATTATTACTTTTTTCAAAGTTTTTAAGACATAGAAATATTTCTAAATTCTTTTAAGAGAGGGTGTGTTCTAAAACAAATAGCCAGTAAATAATATTTAACAGTAAATGTACGTAGACGTTTCAACCTACCTTCTAGTTCTTTATGGCTAAGAAAAAAAGATAGGAATATAATCATATATAGGTCATCAAGGTCTATAAACCAATTTTGATTATTAAGTCTATTTATAATTTTTAATATATAAAGTTCTATAAAAAATATGTAAAATATATTGATTTATATAATATATAAATATATATATATATATATATATATATATATATATATATATATATATATATATATATATACTACTTATAAATATATATATAAAAATAAATCAATAATAATGGAATTTGTCAGGAGAGCCCGTGACTGAGAGGCTAGCGCGCTAGTCTCTCATGCTATAGGTTGTGAGTTCGAACCCATTCCAGGCGGGGCTTTTATAAGGATTTAATTAAATGGGGATGATAAACTAAGAGCCTCTCCCGCGGGTATGAGAGACCCGTCAGCCAAATGGTGGCCACTCACAAAATTAGGCGTAGGGAGTGATGACCCTACACTACAAAATACATCGAAAAACATGAGTGTAATTTCCCAGGTGATTACACCACGAGACCCAAGGCCTACACGGCCTGTCGCGCCACTGAAAGAAGAATATGGAATTTGTCAGTAGGTAAAGAAAATATAATATAAATTAGTCAAAGATATATTAATGATTTAGAGAAAATTTTAAAGTTTAGTAAAAATCTTACGGAAATAGGTGTTATAATTTAGATATGAGATGGTTTACTTTAAAAAACTTGATTCTTCATTATATCATGGTTTAATTATATTTACTTGGTGTATTCTTAGTTAATGCAGTTCTTTATTTATTCATTTAACGTCACTTTATGTTACTGTTGTTAATCGGACGAAGATAAAGTGTGAGTCCTAAATTTTGCCTATCCAGGTTTAATAAGCATCGGGAGTACCTAACATCGCACATGCTCGGAACCACCTTTTTACTTCCCCCTCTCCTCCCCCCGAAGGACGGTATAACAAGGGATTTTCTACTTCCATTAAAAATCTTAGGGCCACCTGCCAGGTATGAACCTGAGACCTTGAGTGCAGAAGACTGTTGTGCTACCCACTACAACAGGTGGAACCCCTGGTTAATATTTAATACAGTAGTAAGTTAATAAATTGTATGAAAATCATCCTCTTCATAAAGTATTAGGAAAGTAATCTGTAGAGATAATTGATAATAAAGTAAATATGACAAGCAGTGTAACAGTTTTCTGAATTTCAAATGTATTAAAACAGGAAAGAATCTTTTTATATGACTGTTTTTATTTTTTAGTCAATGTCAACAAAGTTCACCTCTATTCATTAAAATTTTCTTTATTTCTTTTTCCCATAAAGTCCTCTGTAATTGCGACCTCAGTGTTTATTTAAGTAGGTCGGGTCTCGTCGGGGATTCAATTTAAAATTAAATTTTGCCGGAAGAGGATACTGGAAAGGAGAGACTGTACCGGAAAGGGAGGGAAAAAGGTGAGAGGAAGTGGGAGCAATTAAAATAGTTGTTGAAGAAAACGGTGTAATGATTGCAGTAATTACTGGAGCATTGAAGAGCCTCGGAGGCAAGCGTCGAGTTCCAGCTCCGCGCCTTAATTAGTGGCCGCTTTAATATAAACTCATCCTTTCAAAAACATCCAGGTAAGGAGCTTCTTTGTCCCCGCTCCAGGATATTGAGCCTTTTTCCCCCGATTCCATTCCCCCTGCTCACCCGCCGAAAAACAACTAATTAGTCCGGAGGATAACTGGAAAACTCCACGGGAAAGTGAGGGTGAGGAAGCACTCGAATAAAAGTACAGGACCTGCGAATTCGGAATGAATTTATTTATTAAGCCTATTCTCTCTTAATTATAATAGATTCATAATGATGTAGTTGTTGACCGTTGAAGTAATATGAAGAAGCTGGTTGGGGGTGCGGTCACCAAGACAACACACTAATAAATAATATGAAACACTTCTTTAGATACTCGTAAAGAGTCAGCCCTGATGAAGATCTCCTGTGTAGGCCGAAATGTCGGCAAAATTGAAATATTTTTCACACCGTTGACGCCCGATTATTTTTACCTACGATAATTTTAACATTTTCAATACAATTGATTACATATTGGTTTATTATTGCCCAATCATTATATATAACAGTATGTTGCAGTATAAATTTTATATAGCTGTGTAGACAATTCACTTTTATGCATAAGAATAAATTAATCAAAGAGCTTAAGAAAGATGAATCAGCAACACAGTCAATTTATATTCAATGAAAATGACCAATCACCATTGATATAATCAAAACGCTATATCTCCGCTATTTCTGAACCGATTTCTATGATTATGTTTTTTAGTAGGCAATCCTCTTTCGATCAGTACTAGCGTAAAAAGGTATTGGTATTTATTGAAACGTATGACCTCAACTTTTGTCGATTACAAAAAAGTTTGAAGACAAATTGAACAACAACACTTAAGGATTTATGGGTTTAATATATAGGACAAAGTATCCTCAGGCCCGCAGTTGTGAAAGATGACGCTCAACCTATATTTTTCTCTAAACTTCATAGTCTCCCGACCCATGACTTTTATAATAGAATAAATAATTATTTCGCTATTGTCGAACTCGACCCCTTATTAGGGTCCAAGTCGATAGTCGGATGATATTAGTAAAGTGTTCCACTCTCTGAGCTACCATGCTTAAAAAAGATAAAATAGAAAATTGAAATTATTGCAATCGATTGAATGAAGCTAATTTTAAGTTATCCAAAATATCAGAACACAATAAAATAAGTTCATCTTATTAGTGCGCTGTATTGGACGGCCGCATCCTCAACCAAGTTCTCTATCATATAATAGATTCCACTGACTCAACAATGTGCTGGCTCTTTACAGAATCAAAGACATTTTTGATGAATGGCAAAATTGCAGGAAGAATATTCGAGTTCATTTTCAAATTTCTTTTTTCAGTTGTATTATTTTACTTCGGGAGCGCGTATTCCACTTTGAATTTGTAAATTATTAATAGGTTTAGAAGGGACGCTCCCTGTCCAACTTCCATCCGTCCAACTTCTCCGATTAGATTGTTTCTATTTATTGGATAGATTCATAACTTCGTCTGGTTTTTGAAGGATGAAAAAAAACAAGTGTTTTTATACAATGAATGAATTTTATTCAATAGTGTATTCGCAGATTTTATTAATGTCTCTTGTCATCTTTCTAGATATTTCATTATTCTGTTAATTTTAAAACAGTAAAAGATTTTTTTAAAACTCCAAAAAAACAAACCTACACAATGAAAAGATTTTAAGTAAATAACAAAACAAAACAAATTATTACTTAACATAATGTAAATAAGGCAGATAATTAACCTAAAAATAAATTTTTGTATACTAAACTAATACATTTTTACATTCCAAAGTTAGTTAAGTAAGATGTGTTGTGTACGTCTATGTTTATAACGTTTTGGAGTAGTCTTTTTACAGTCCACAAATTTTCAAATGATATAGTTGTCAGAAATTTAAGTTAGGTAAAAAAAAATTGTGCCCACGAATATGTAATTATATTAATCAATGGAATTTTTAAATCGGATAGCATAGATGTGATTCGCGTATAACTATTATAATTATTTACGATTCTCATACATGTGTTTTGAACCACCTCCCATTTTCGGTAGTTCAATTCGCATGGGTAACTCCAGACTGGGGCAGAGTAGATCAATATAGGACGGATGACAGTTTTGTAACAAATCAATTTGGTTTTTGAAAAAAGTTTTGAATGTCTATTGAATTATGGGGTCATTTCTTGTCCTAAGTAGTGCTATGCTTTTGACCGGCTTCTTTTCTAAGGCAGCGGTACCTTCAAAATAGTATTAATTAATATATTTAGTGTATTTATAAACTATACTTCTTATAACAATTGGGGTTCTTTTCCATAGGTTTCGTGTTTACCAATCTCAATAGGTATTAGGTGGCATGAAAGGGATGTTTAAATGGCCAACAGTTTCTAATCAATACAATTATTATTAAAAAAAGAACTAACATAAATTTATCACCATTAGTTTATAATTCAATAGAGCATTCGAATATGACTGAGAATACTGAGGTCTTTCACTCTCCTGTCTTTGAAAAAAAAAAATTGGAAGAGTAGGACTCTCTTTTTCTTGTAGATGGGACACCCTCGCCACCTCTATACCCTCTTTTTTCCAAAACACTATATTTTTTGGAAATTAACGATTTCCTATGATGACAAACGGCTGATATGGAAAGTGCTCGAAGTCGGCGGTCCGGCCTTTGTTCTTACTCTTGTCGGCTAGTAGCTGGGGTCCAGGAAGTTCCCGGAGTATCACTGGATGCCCGTGGGAAATTCAAGAGGAGTAGAAAAAAATTTTTGAACTAAGCTTATTAATATTTATTTAATCAATATAATATGTAATTACCTAATGATGAATTTAGAGCTCTGAGTATTCTGAATACATAACATAAGTTTATAGACTGGGTCCAGAGGACTGTGGTTCCGTTCATAACAATGGATTTTGTTACCGAAGGACTTCTTTTTGTAAAAATTACTGCCTGGGTTTTGTGGTCATTGATTTTAATCTCCCATTTTGAAAACTAACTGATGAGATTTTTAAGAAGTGCTTGTAACCTATTGATTATTTTATCGATCCTATATGTATAAATAGCTGTGTCATCAGCTCGGGATGGTAGTTGAACACTAATTCTACAAATATACAGTGTGATAATCATTGAGCCGGAAATTGTATTTCTGAATGTTTAAAAAAAATTTCCTATCCTCCCCATACATATTTTTTCATATTCTATTTCCACTTCACTAACATAATTTTTTTTTTTTTTCATACCCTCTGGTTTTATTTTTATACAAAATATAATACAAATATGATATGTACACATGCCAGAGATATTTGTCCTACTATCCGAAGGTATTCTAAGGAAGATTTCTATGCGCACTGCATGCACTATTAACATTTCAAGGGCTTGTACGCCTTTATGCATCAATTACAAAATGGGAGGGACCATTCTTCAGGGTTTTGGCAATAAATTGAGTTCAGACATAGCCCGAACTCCTTTCCTATGTTGTATTACTTAACATAAATTTCCCATAATCCTCTGTACTTTTGAAAACTGGGTCATCTTTTTTTTTTCGGGAAGAAACTTTCGTACTTTTATTAATAAGGCATCTTTTTAAGATAATTATATTTGTAAATTCTGATAAATAGCATTAAAAAAAAAGTAATACATGCCTTACTAAGGACGCAATCTTCAAATGAGTTCTAAAACTAATAAATATTTATGAATTTTAAATTTTATGAAGAATGGAATAAATAAATTTGATACTCGTGCTCAAGATAGACTCGTCAAATACACCTAGTATAATCATGTTTCATGTCGAAGCATTGCTCCAAATTCAAGTTCAAGGTTGGCAGGACTATTTCGTATATATCATTCCATTTCCACGTGCCGTGCAGCTGCCTATTCAATCACAATGGATTTCTATAACGTTTTATTTTTTTTGTTTATTCCTTTATTCAAATGTTCAATGTTAAGTTGTAATGCTACCCTTATATATCTATCAAAGGAAAAAAAGTTATATATTAAAAAAGTAAAAACGCCGAAAATTATTACACATTGGTTTATTATTTCCAAATAACAATCTTATGGCGTAACTGTTTATTTAGCTGTTGATACCCAATTAAGAAATATGAAAAACAATACATAATTCAAAGGAAAATATCATATCACTACTGCTGATTTCAAAACGCTATATCTCAGCTAGTGATTAACCAATTTCAGTGATTCTTTTATAATTTTGTCATTTCATAGTATTAAAGATGTGGAAATTTAATTCTCTCTCAAATGGCACTAAAAGTTCAAGACTATCCAAGTTCAATGTTGTTGTTTTTTCATTTTGTATTAGAAATTTTTGGTATTTATTAATTAGGAAAAACGGATTTTTTTTTATTTGATATTCGGACTCTACGCATCTTGAAACGCATCTTGAGCTCTCAAATTTTGTATGAGGGTAATTTTTTTGTTCGCTTCCAAGGGTTAATTAATTTAAAAAAATAACTACAAACAAGATTCGATTTCCAATCAAATATATATAATACAATTTCCTGATTCCAGAACACCTTACATTTTATCTTTATCATCAATAATTACCGAGTTATCAGGGAATAACATCTCTTATAAGTTGTGGCTTGACCATTTAAGATGGTTTAATTTTTTTTCTCTCTCTGTTTGTTCATCGCGTCGTCTTTATTTAGAAAATCTTTTAGATTTTTCTTTATCTTCAATAATAACCGATTTTGGTGGAATTAAATCTATTATAATTTGTTACTTGAATATGAATCAATCCATATATAGATTTTTAAGTTTTTTTAAATTTATTTACCGGGCTTTACTGATTTTAAAACTCTGTACATATTTTATCCATCTTCAAAACAACTAAGTAATGGCTTTATTTATGAGTGAAATTTCAATTTTGTTTTCTTTTTTCTCTTTTTTATAATTATTCGCGGCTTTTTTGTTAAAAAACATTAATGAATTGTTTTTCTATCTTCAAAAATAACTGAATCAGAAGCGTATTTATAAGGTTTAAGGTTTTAATTTTTTTTTTTTTTTTTATCGCACACATTTTTCTCTATCTTCACAAATGCCAAAAAAAAAAAAAAATGAAAATTCAATATTTTTTCTTTTCTCTTTTTTGTAATTATTCGCGATATTTCAGATTTATGTATTTTATAAATAAAGTTCGTAATGGAATAATACTATTATTATTACTATTTTCAAATCATTTCAAATTTCATCGTTAAGCTATCGCTAGAGTTTTGGATAAAATGTAAAAAAGCCCCGATCACCAAAATTAACATAAATAAAATTGTCTATAAATCTATCTTTTTATAAATGGTAATGGGTGTGTACTTGGAGAATGGGATGGACAGGACGAGATTGAATAGATGGAATTTGAAGGTTTGAAGGGTACAGCTGCATTTTGTATGACTTATATATTACATAATAACTGATATATAATTATCTAGTTTGAATTATTTAAATTAATACTATTAGGGAGCGGCGTGCTCTAGGGGATATAGCACAAGTCTACTGTTCTCCGAGTCCTGGGTTCAAATCCCGGCGGTGGCAGTATATTATTTGTTCTGTTAATTCAGCCGGGGAGCAACCCTAGGGTATGCAGACTCTCCTGGGGCAGACCCATCCTCTATAAAGTTAGTACCCGAAAAATTGGGAGAAAACATGTCGACTGAATGTGACCTCGGCCCAAGAATGCCGTTGTTCCAGAAACAGTACGAATCTCTGTAGGAACTGAGTCCAAGACTTTTAATGAGTTGTAGTGGTACATTTTTTTTTAAATAAATATATATATATATATATATGTGTGTGTGTGTGTGTGTGTATTATACATATTAAAAAAAAAAAAAAAAAAAATATATATATATATATATATATATATATATATATATATATATATATATATATATATATATACCAATACCATAGTACTTAAAATTCTATTTTAAATAAAATATACTACAAACTTAAATTATGAGGCTTTTTATTTTTAAATACCCTTAAGTCCTTTTATTATTAAGTAATTTCCACATCAGTGTCGAAGATATTTTAATCAATTAGTATTTAAAAAGCTAACCTCAGTTTTTGAACCATTGAATTAGCTTAATAATCAGTACGGTTAATTAATGCACTTTAAAAACAAAAAATCTCAATTTAACTATAAATGGACTAAGGCCAGTTTCATAATAAACGGCTCTTATTATTTTTAGCACTTTTGTTATCTGCATGAAGAGCAGGTTATGGTGTGTTGGAAAAATTTGCTATTCTTTGGTAATAATATTTTATAATGATGTATGAAAATGGTCCTCTATAATTCATAGTTGGATTGCATCTGTCAATATTTGGATTTGGCCTAAAAACCGAACCCCCATACAACTTATCCAATAAATCTTTTATGTATTGTTTACCCATGCTCTTGTCGTTTTTTAACGTGATAATATCCCTAGATAGGTTCCCTTCGGCTGAAGATGAGCATTGCTACTCCACTCATCGGTGGCTCCCTCTAATACTGAGGGAGGACAGGAGAAGAAGCGGCCGGTAGACATGTAAGAAATGAGAGGTGGGAAGATGGTGGAGCTGCGTGGAGATTGCCGGCGCAGGGATCGATCGTGGCCCACACAAGACACCGCCACTATCCTGTCGTCTTCGTTCAATACCGATCCTCTCTGTCTCATACATCCAGATAAGGCTGTATCCTGTATTCCCTTGTGTTAACAAATAAATATAACTATTTCTTTATTAATTAAAAACGATTCCGAGAATTTCGATTGGATATTTTTCGCGAAACTATCACGTAGCTATTAAATTTCTAAAAAGCAATCGTGCCCTACCAATTATTCATCCTAGTCAAATACTTTATTTATTAAACCGCCGTAAATGAAAATAATATACTGCGTTTTGAATAATAAACCTTTCAGCATTTTAAATGCTATTTTGTCCTATTCGTCCTATGAGAAATATGTTTTTATTTTATTTTTCCATAGGAATTGATCACTTAGGAGCACGGAACAACTTTATATTGTTTAATTTTATTTATAAATTTGAATTCGACTCACCTACAGTGAATAAATACTTGTTCATAAAGTCGTTAATTATTCAAAATTGCTTATTTGAAAAATTTTAGCTCTCTCTAATGATAAATGATGATTTCAAGTTGTTTTTTAATTATTATTTTTAAAACTTTAAAGGTAAGGAGCGTAGAATGGGCGTTAACAGAAACAGATTATTGTTATTTAAAGAAAGAAGTAAGGCACAAATTTCACAATGTTGGTAAAAAAAAAAAAAAAAATACAAAAAAAAAATTATTACTCAATGGTTTATTATTTCCAAATTACAATATTTAGGTATAACTGTTTATAAAGGTGTTAATTAAGTAATGAGAAAAGCAATAATTCAAAGGATAATATCATGGAACCACTGATTTCAAAACGCAATAGCAGGGGTAATTTTTTTTTTTCGATTACAAAGGTTGTTTATTGGAAATAATAAACCAAAAGCATTTATACAGGACTGCGCTACTATTTCATTTTCTTTTCTTTCGATTTTCATTCAAATAATTCAAATAAAATCTCCTAATTCCAGAACACCTTACATTTTATCTTTATCATCAATAATAACCGAGTTATCAGAGAATAACATCTCATATAAGTCATGGATTTACCAAATAAGATGATTTTAAAATTATTTTATTTGTTTTGCTCTTTATTCATCGCTTTGTCGTGATCTCGAAAATCTTTTCGATTTTTCTCTATCTTCAATAATAACCAATTTTTTGTGGAATTACATATTTTTTTTTTTTTTTTTTTTTAGTATTTATCGCTCTTTACTGATTCTAAAACTCTATACATATTTTTATCCATCTTCACAAATAACTGAGTTATGGACTTATCTATCGGTGAAATTTCAATTTTTTTCTTAGCTTTTTTCTACTTATCTATTCGCGGTTTTTGGTTAAAAAACAACAGTAAATTTTTTCTCTATCTTCACAAATAACTGTGTTATGGATGTATTTATAGGTAAAATTTCTATTTTTTGTCTTTTCTTTTTTTTTTTAATTATTCGCGGTTTTTTGGTTTTCAAAAAATAATAAATTTTTCCAAAACTAATAAAAATAGGTCCAGTAGCTTCGGAGAAATTCCGCGGACGGCGGACAAACTGATTTGTTTTGTTTGTTTATTTATTTAACGTCACTTTATGCTACAATGGCTAATTGGACGATGCTATAGTGGGAGTCCTAAATTTTGCCTATCCAAGTTTTATTAAGATAGGGATCTTTAACGAGTACCCGACATCGCACAGGCTCGGGACCACCTTTTAACGTTCCCTCCGAAAGACGGCATAACTAAGGATTTTTTACTCCAATTAAAAATCCTAGAACCACCTGTGGGTTTGAACCCGTGACCTTTGGCATGGGAGGCTGTTATTCTAGCCACCCAGCTACAAGTGATCCCACTGATTTGCTTTTATTCGTTATTCGGGCTCTACGTACCTCAAATTTTTAGGAGGGAGGAGTATTTTTTTTTTTTTTTTGGTCGATTACAAAGGTTCATTATTTAAAATAATAATCCAGAATTAGACCTTGAGTATTCTTATTGAATATGATCAATAGTTGTCAAATATACACTTAAATTTAAAATACACGCAATCCTTAAAAATATATTGAAATATTATTTATGAGATACAAAATAGAAAACATGAACTTTTTTGGATTATACTATTGTAACCTGGCAAAATCTGTCCGACGAAAACCCCCTCAAAAAACAATAGGATTTTAGAAAGATACTAATAACATTCGGGTCTAAAATACTTAGTCATAGTTATAGTCATGGTAATAGTTTTAATATTCTTTATTATTTATCAACTAATAAATTAGGAGAGCTTTTTGTAAAAGGATTCTTAACTGAGGATTTAATCTAGCATAAAATATCTCGGTTCCCATCTCTCCCGGAATCTCGAGATAATAAAAAACGATAGCCAGTTGGCCACGAGGGTGCGCTCATATATCGCAAGAACACCGATCTCGGAAGAAAATTGCCAGAAATTGTACAAAAATAGGGGGTTTTAGCCGAGCTAAAGGTCTCGTGAGATCCCGGTCAGGGTTATTAAATATAATATTTAAATGAGACGATCGTCACGCATAGTCACGGGGAGGTGTTATCAGTGTGTCGGACCTATTAGGTCGCAGATAGAGCTAAGGAGCTGCTTTAAATTTTAAATCACGCCTTAATTAGTGCCTGCGATAAAGGAGGATGCCTGATGAAGGTTTAGGTACCAACCTTTACCTCGGCCACGGAAGGCGTTCGTTGTTATTAGGGGTTGTCGGCTGATGGACTGCTCTTTCAGGGTATCTTTTGAGAAAACCTAGAAATCAAGAAAAGTCGTTTACATAACCATTATCAGTTGTTCCAATAAAAGGCCAGAAAATGAATTATATTTCTCAGCAACAGTGCTAGTGAACCACAGCTTAGCGAATAACGTAGTTCCTCGAGGAAGATAGGGAAAGAAAACAAAAATAATTTACGAACAAAGAAAACATTATCAGTGTTTGGGGTAATCACCTCCAACTCAATGTCAAGATGATCACTCCTTTTAGAGAAAGTGAACTGTAAAAAAAAATGTAAAAACTAAGTAAATGACGGCTGGTCCTAGATAAAATAAAACACTGAATGGAAAAAAATGAATCATATTACAAAAGAAAATGCTACATTTAAACTTGGTGGCCAGGTGTTATTCTATTGGATTAGTAGGTTAGTAAATTGAACTATTGCCAATTATATGACATGTGATATGAACTTAAGTGGTGAAAATCCGAGATGGTGAAGATGCTGTCCCATGCTCTGAAACGGTGAAATTGCACTTCCTTTCCTACTCTTCTCCTCTTCCCGTTTGGCCAGGGGGTCTTCTTAATTTCCACTACTCCATGGCAGTTGAAAGAGACCAGAACTAAAAAATAAATACAGCGAACCGTGGCTCAACCAGCCAAGACCTGCAACTCACTCAGTTTTTCTTTTTTTTACTAGGGGCGCTCAGCTTCTTTACCAGGCTGCCAGGTGGCAGCACGGTTATCATAAATTCCCCTTTTCGGAACCCGAAACAATCAGAATTATGATGATTAGCGACTAGCAATCTTTGATTCTGGCAATTACCAATTTCATATTGTTCAATTACAATAATCTCAATTGGTTAATTATTCATAAATGTTGATAGAATTACATGTGGAAAAGGAGCCACCGGCTTGACCACTTGATATTATACCCAGATCACTACAGTTTAAAATAAAAATTTACTAGATTATTTTTGGAGCTCTAATGTTTACGCACTTGCAAAACAACGCCACCTTCGGAAGTTTCGAAACACTATAATACGAAAAAAGGATAAAGCCGCAGAACACAATTCGAAGTAAACCAATGTATAATATCTTTAAATTTCATAGATAAACTTTAGGTGTCAAAACATGAAACATGTGAAAGTGTGGTAAATCATTCGATTAGAGTAAAATCACAAAGCATGGTTTAAATATTTCAATAGACTATCATTATAAGATTCAAAAGCAAACCATATGAAATTTCTAATACTAGTGTCTTGCAGTCGGTTTCTCCTATGCGAGGAACTAATTTGTTTCTGTCAATTATTGTTGATTTTCTCACACGGAAACTCGAGTTTCAGGGAATTATCTTTCACAATTTTTTAACAAATATATAGCGTCAGTTTTGGATTTCATTGCCAAAAAATATTAACCAGATGCAAATCACATCAACATTTAACTATTCAGATATTTATAGGCTGCTGAAGCTGTACCTTTGATCTTTTTTTTAGGGTCTAGATAATTCTCAGAATGGAATTTTGTTTTCTATTTCTTTCCCTCCGATTATAGTTTAATCTTCCCTGCTAGTATTTATTTATGAAACTTTACTATAGTTTTAAAATCTTCCATGTTTATTAGACAGTATTTTCGTTTTGTTTTTTTTCTTATTAATTATCGAATGAACTGTGAATATACAATATCAGGGTTATGAACTTCTTATCATTTGCTAATACGCAACGAAAATATGAAAAAGAAGAACCTGACTTTAAAGGTTTATAAATAGTTGTGTTTCTAAAATATTTCATTTTCGAAATTTCACCTACAAATCTTTTACGTTAAATTACAAAAAATATCCGAAGGAATAATGTACCCAGCAGTAACTGACAGACCAATGCCCCACACACCATTCACCTGACACCTAAGAGGAACTACACGTGGTGCTTATTATTGTATATAGCAAGGAATATTTTCGGAGTCAGGTGTCAATCACCCAAAGCTGGGAAAGCTTTGGAAAACAGTCTTTTCTCTGAAAGCCTGTTATTGTTTCCTATTTCGGAAGGCCTGCGTTCACAACGGGAGGAAAATTCAAAGACATGGCATTTACTCCAACATTGTGTGTAGTATGTAGCTATAGTAATGTGTATTCATCATAGTATTTCCTTGAAAATAATATTTTGCCGTAACAATGACTATCATAACTGTAGAAATCGACTTGATTATTACAACATGATCATTATGATTAGCGATATCGTCATGATACAGTTTTATTGATATCTAATAAGGTTATTTATGAAAAAAAAAAAAAATTAAAATTTAGGACTAATTTTGTCCGGTTTTGACCCACTTAACGGATAAAAAAAAAAGTGTCGATACCTTTTTACACAGAATATAGATGAATTCTATTTCCCGACTTAAATACTTTCGGGTTCAGGTATAAATTTGTATATATGTTTATTTGATTATATTCTTGTTCAAAAATGGAGGAATGTACTTGGGTAGATTTTGACAATTTATACCGCGACCCAAACTACTGCAATTTAATGCTGCGTCCATCAATATAATAATGAACAAGAAAAAAATGTTTTAAAATAACCTGAGAATGGTTGACTGTTTATATATAAGAGAGAAGTTAGTTCAGAGTGCAGTCAAAAGAACACACAATTAAGTATAAACCTAATTTACTGGTGACGACGTTTCAGCCTAAATTATAGGCCTTCTTCAGGGCGTTTGGAGGATAGCGTCACACAATGAAGCAATAATCATTATTGTTCTCCCTCAAAATAATAATAACTGATATAAAGTTTAGGCTGTATCCGGACTTGGCAGTCATAACTGAATACACTATTCCGCATAATAATTATGATATTATGCTAATATTAAAGAGAGAAAAATATGAAAAGGTTGTTGAGATAGGGGAGGGGTGACATCAGATGATACTCTTCATGAAGTATTAGCCGAAAAGTTTCGAAATTATCAGAATCTGGGAAGTTGAAGCAGTTATACAAGCTTGACAAAACGGGAGTGCTGTCTCTGATTATCTCGAAAAATGGCTTGATCCCAGAGAAGACTGCAAACCCAATGAAGAAACTGGATCTTACCCTAAACAACTCTACTGGAAGAGATGCAGAAAGCAGTGTGACTTTGTACTGTGAGTATAGTGAAAAAAGTAATGAACATTAAGGATTAACTTCAACTAGCATCACCATCGACTTTCTTCTGGGTTGGCGCTAATGCCAGCGAAATGTGATATAAAAAATTTAAATAAAAATATAAAATCTTCACGGGTTCAAACCCGCTGATGCTCCTAGGATTTTTTAATGGCAGTAAAAAATCCTAAGTTATGCTATCCTTCGGAGGGGACATAAAAAGTTGGTCCCGAGCCTGTGCGATGTTAGGTACTCATTAAAGATCCCAATCATAATAAAACCTGGATAGGCAAAATTTAGGACTCCCACTGTAGCATCGTTATGATTAGCCACAGTAGCATAAAGTGACGTTAAATACATAAACAATCCATCAATTAATTTTTTTAAATTATTGTTTATGGTGATATTACTATATGTTAAGACCTAAACATTCAAAAAAGGGAGTCCGAAGAGAGGGAGTTATCCTATAGGAAAGATTTTTACTGTATTTTTACTAACATGCTACATTCAAGGGTTATATTAACAATCGAAATCAATTTACTGCTTTCGTGAGATGGAATTTCGAAAGTACTGATTGCATTAACGAGGTTCGAATATGTCAGTGCAAAGCGTACCTACTAGAATGTTGATAGATCGGCCAGAAGAATGGGCAGGATCCCGCCATGTTCACATTAACAGCGTCAGATTTCCATAATTAATGGAAGACTAGTTCGTTAGGCGAGATGTGGCGTGAGGCATTTCTGGGTATAGGGCTTCTCAATTCTTGAATCGGAAAACAAGTTGGAGGATCTTGCATTTTATTTTAATGTAAATGAGGTCTTATATTATAATTATTAACTAAAATATTAGCTATTCTATAACTTATTATTGGTTACTGATTTCAGTTGATATACCTAAATTACTTTATTTCAAAATTATGGTTTGGTCAGGTGATGTAAAAAAAATTGCTTATTTGCTTCATAAATATTGCCGTATCCATATAAATTAATGTATAATATTGTTATTTTCTCTCATCGTTTGAATCTCTTTTTCTTCTTTTGGTATAATTTCTTTTTTTTTTTTTTTTTTTTTTAATGTTTCTCCAGAAAAACCGTAAACAAGAAAACATAACAATTTAACAGGATTCTTGAGAAGACGACATTACTGATGAATCAATGGAAAATATACTAAAATAAATTATGCATGATTGATTCTCAAAAATAGTCTAAGTGGCAGAAACTTTGTAGTGATTTTGTAGAAATACTTCTTCTTCTACATTCTTTTGAGACAGGTTAAAAATCATTCATACATTGAAAAATTATGAAAAATAAACGAAGCTGGAAAATATCAGAACCTATTACAAGAAAAAAAATTCGTGCGAATCATCTATTTTATGGCAATCAGTAGATAGTAATATAGTGGTATAATATACCGCCTGAAAACTAAAAATGTTTGGAAAAATATCATCTTAGATACAAAGTTGTATAAGGCTGAGGATAGTGATGAAAAATGGAGAAACGTGATATTAGTCCGCGTATCCCTGGGACTTTCAGGATTTTCAGAGGCACAGCGAAGGGAAATATTTGAAATAACTTTAATGTAAAATATTTGCGAAGCCTTAACATTTGATAAGAATGACACGCTCTAAAAAGGCAATTTCATGTCAGTGACTGCTACTGCACAATTACAACCTTAATATTGGTCATTTTCTAACATTTCGAAAATAATAAGCTTGAAGGACATATACAGAGGACATTGTTTAAGTTTTGAATCTTAATTTATTTTTAGTCTTTTAACATAATTTTTATGCTACTCAGGCTGATCGGCGAATACTGTAGTGGAAGTCCTAAATTTTACCTATTGAGGTTTTGTTACGATGGGAATTTTTAACGAGTACCTGACTTAGTAGAGGCTCTAGATTACCATTTTACGTTCCCTCTGAAGAGCGGCATAAAAGAGGATTTTCCACTCCCTTTAAAAAACCCTAGAGCCATCAACATTAAATTTTAGTGATAAAATGTATCGCTGATTGAATTAAACTCATAAAGCCATTTTTTTCTTCATTTCCACTTCCCACAATAAACAATTTTAGCATTCAGAGTTTCGGTAGAGGTAATTCGCAAGAAATGAACGTGATGTAGCTATCTAAAAATATAAATACATATTTATACATACATACACACACACACACACACACACATGTATATATATATATATATATATATATATATATATATATAATATATATAATATTTAGGATTTAGAATGTCCTTGCCATTGAAGTGATTAATATTTTAACTACGCATGGACGTGAAAGTCATGTGTTGAGCGCACCAGATTTTTTTTTTTATCTACCTACAGGTTTCATCATTACTCCTAATTCTCCTCCTAATTATTTAATTTTTTTTTTGTTTCATTTTTAATTTGGATTCTGTTATCAACTCATATATTTCTCATTTTTTTCTAACATAAATTAGCTTCTGAAGATTGTTTTTATTTTGTGTTGTATACAAATTCATCAATTATTGTAAATAGTAGTTAATCATGTTCATCTTGTCTGTTGGCCAGACATATTGTATATATAACTGTACAAACCTGTTATTCTAAAGGGACCCAGCCCCAGAATAAAAATTATTTTCTATCTATCTATCTAATTCAAAAAGTTCCCAATCATCCCTTATAATAATATAAGGTTATTATTATTAAGGCGATATTAGAAAATCGAGCCTGTTATAGATTATTTACACCTCCACCTATAGAAGAATGTATTAGTATTATAATTATTACGTTATAATGTATTAGTAGTATAATAATATAAATAAAGGAGATAGAGCCTGAAGAAGAGACGCCTCCATTTTAGACTAGATAGCGGGATGAGCGCGCAGGCGGACCCCCATTGGCTGAGAGCTATCTCCTTGCCCATCCCCGCCCACCCCGACCATCTCCAATGGCCTGCTATCTCTTCCCTTCAAAAACTCCTACAAGTCTCTCTTACAATAAAACGCTATTTAAGTGCTTATAAAAACTATACGGTTTAATTTGTCACATCAAATGTTCATTGATATACAAGCAGTAAGGAAATTATTTATCCGAGGAGGATTATGTCTAAAGTCAATATATCCAAGCAAATCTCTTTCTTCTATATATATATATTAATGAATCCCCTTTCCCCTAGGTCATCGCATCACGCATGAACGGCTTGACTGATTCAGCCAATTGTGCCGTTGATTTCCAACAGGTACTTAAGGACATTTTTTTCGTAATTGATTTTTTTTACATATTTGTATTCCCATCATTTACTAATATCTAATACTTTTATTAGATTTTTTATATTTAATTCTCAAGACCTTTAAAAACGCGATATTGAAATACAATTAATTTCTAAAGGTACTAATTACGCATTTATTTTCTTTCCAAATCGTACTAAAACATTTCATTTCATAACTTTAATATCATGTTATTAATATAGTAAAAAAAAAAAAATCTAGATTTTGATGTGAAAATAACCAAATTAGCTGGTTTAGTAATAAAGTAATGACAGATTTTAGCGCATCCTGTGAAATTTCCTAGAATGGATATAGTACCTTTTGGAAATCAACGTCTCAATTCTTGTTTTCATGACCTTAACTTAGGGCTAAACCGATTCCCTTGGTCATTGTTAAGACAGGACATCGTCTGTCGGGTCAGCTAGTAACTTATAATATCAACAGTAGGTTTTTTTTTTTCTTCTGATAAAGAGGTATATTACATAATTAGTTTTTAGTCTTTTAGATAAATGATATTGTTTGTTAATTTATCTAACGTCACTTTATGCTTTTACTAGTCACACTGGTGCTTCGTATGATGCTACAGTGGGAGCCCTTGTTTGATATTATGGATGTTTAATTCGGGTTGCTTTAATGAGTACTTTATACTGCATGCTATCTGCCACGCGTGTAACTTTGGGCATAGAAGCTGTAATGCTAGCCACTACACCACAGGTGACTACCAATAAAGAATATTTATCTGAGCTCTTTGGACTAAATATGTATAAAAAAAAATAAACCTTTCTATAAATGCAAAATTGAGAAATTAAAGCACTGTGGTAAGACCATTCATCTTGTTTAGTATGATTCCGAGTGAGGCCAGGATCAAGAAGTTACTTAAGATATAGAGGATTTTGAAAAGAATTTATAGGCCAAGAACGCAAGAAGATTATAGATTGAGACCAAACAACGAAATGTACGGTAAAATTGAGCACTTCGAGGTGAAAATTAAAAAGAAAAGTTAGAGCATCTATTCTAAGGGTTCCAATAAGCCATATTAGACTTAATAAATAATTGTTTGGTAAAATATGGAGCCATAAGAGGAGGGTGAATATGTTGGAAGGTTGAAGGAGGGGATAAAGTAATTCTATATCACAGAGGAAGATTGCAATGGTCGAGAGGATTATAAAATAAAAATTACCTAACTGACAATTCCAACGAGAATGAATTAAATTGACTGACAAAGTGGTATTTTTAATGGTATTAGTTGGCCTGTGTTGAAGAAAAAAAAAAAATATATATATATATATATATTTTTACGTATTATTTGTTTTCCAATTATACATCGCCTTATACATTAATAGGTTGCCTTACTATGACATGTTGCTGAGATAATTTTGCTATTCATTTATCGAGATTGGCTTTTCTAGTCAAAACGCAAAACAGAAATATAACTAATATAGGTAGATTATATTTTGATATAATGAATATGATATAATTGATTTAAAGAAATACTAATGTGATTTAAATAATTACGTCCGATATTTTAAATGTGTACTTATATATTTCAGTAATTATTCAAAATGAATTCCAACACTTCTTATAGTTTATAATAACAATGAAAAAAGGAACAAATGAGTTAATGTAAGTAATCCAGGCCTATGATTAAATAATTTAGCTGCTCGACTAAACAATCATAAATAGTTCCAGAGTCCAGAAATCAGAATGGTATAAGAAGTCTATATTGATAAACGGCTAACATACTTTCTTTAAAATGAAAATAATTTCAACAAATGAATATATATGATTTTTTAAACTTATTTTTCATCGTCTTTCAATTTATCAGATCCTCCAATTATTGTTCTAGACAGTGTTCCTACACTTTTGACATTGTTCATTTAAAAAACATTTCATGATTTTTTTTAAAATTTATTTTTGACTGAAAGAGAAAATATTTAAGAAAAAAAAACACGAGTGCTACGAAATAGAAATTATTTTTTATGAAAAAGTATGACAGTTAGGATTTCATATTTAATCAGCAGCCAAATTAAGCTCTGGATGTACAATGTATTCAAGATAACCTAACATAATCTTCCTGAAAGCTTCCAAGCTTTCTGCATTGAGTAGTCTTAATTTATTATGGCTATACAGTAAATCGAGCGAAGGATTTGACTTTTATATTTGGCTTCATATATATATATATATATATATATATATATATATATATATATATATTATATATATATATATATATATATATATATATATATATATTTAGAACTGCAGGTTGGTCTTCAGCAGGTCATTTCCCGATGTTCTCCCTAGTTTTCTCAAGTGGTTACACTCAGTGGTCCATCGAACGATAGCAGGACGTTGGGAATCCTCTTTGATATTCCAGTAACTCTTTGGACGGAGAGTAGCGAGGAGAGCTGTAAGGAAAACCGACAGAGGGGATAAGATATCGCAGAGATGATGTGAATACATAAAGAGTAGAGCTAGCCGGATCAATACCCGCTAAACAATTGAGCCTCGTCCCCCTCTATCTCGTAACTTCCCAGGAGTTGGAGGAACTCTCTCTTGTACCGTTTAGATCAACTTTAAAACCAGGAATATTCATAAAAAACCATCAATATGGTCTAATAAAATTTAGAATTATATTCCATATCTTCAGCTTAAATTAATAAGTATTATCGCATGAAAACTGATTTTTCTTTTGTTTTTTTTTGTTTCCAGCATAAGATTTTTTAAATATCTCTATGCTATAATCCCCAACTTAGTAGGTACAGTTTAATAAATTTAAGAATATAATTTTTTAAGAACATAGGTTATTTATAAATTCACATATGTAGAAATAATCGGAAGGTCAGTCGTGAGAGAAATATTTTAATTTTATCGAGTTTTCGGCTCCAATATGTGAGCCAAAACGTTGGAAAAATTAAAATATTTTTCACACAACTGACTTTACGATTATTTTTTCCTATGGTAAAATATTCATACATAAATTTCAATCCTCATCAATTTTTACAATATTTAAATTAATTGTACTTAAAGATTTCATTATATTCTAGAAAGGAAACAATGGGTCTGTGGTAACTAATTTATGAAACGAAAATTCGTTGATGATAATTATGTAAATAACGTGTAAAAACTCTAAAAATACACAGACCCCTGCTCATGGGCCAGTTTAGAGCATGTTGGTAACGTCACCATGGTTACGAAATAAAAGGTTTTACCCCTAAAAATAAAATAAATAAAAAAAAAATTAAAAAAAAAATAATAAAAGAAAAAAAAAAGTTACCTATTGGTTTTCATTGTAGTAAAATAACAAAGACAAAATAATTACAGCAAAAAATTGTTTTTTTTTTAAATTCCTCTAATATTTATTGATTCTAATGTACGACAAAAATAAAAAAATAAATGATAGAATAAAATTGGGTAAAGATGAGAGTATCTATTTGAGAAAATACCGATTTTTTAAATATTATATACCTATAGAAACTTCTTACAATCAAAAATGAAAATTCAGTAATTCAAAACATCAAGTTATGATATCGTTGATTATTAAAAAGATGTATCATGAAAATTCAAACTATTTCTATTTGCTATCTATACACAATATGTTTTTGATTTTTTGACCTCCATTTTTAACACATAAAAATGATATTAAATAATCCAAACTGCATAGCTATAAAAAACATATAGATTTTAATCCTCTTATTTTATCTTGGTTATTTTTATGTAGTGTATGGTAATATGTATTCATTACTATATGTTTATTTGGTTTTGCTTTAGCTGTATTAGAGTTTATTTTTATTTCTGAAATTTATTGATTCACATATTGATATTAATTGTGACCAGAAAAAAAAAACATTAATTAAGGATTATTTAATTTGTCCTTATTTTCCGTAAAACCAAACAACAATATGTCAGATATAAAACTTTTGGATATAAATTTGTTCAATGTATATTAATTTAATACTTAATATTATATAATGATGGTGTTTTTGATTGATCATTGATACTAAATGTTGGTTAAGGATACGGCCAATAAGAAACACACACCAATAAAAAAAAAACTTATTTTATTTATGAGCCGATGTTTCGGCCTTCATCAGGTCTTATAAAAATAAAATAATAATCAATTTTTTTTTAATTGTTATGGTTGTTATCTTGTTTTTCATAGCTTTGATGAAAGCACACGATGTATGCCGAAACGTCTGAAAAAAAAAAGTTTTGTCTCATTAGTGTGTTTTCTTGATTACCACAACCCCAACTAACTTCTCCATTATATATTGCATAGCACTAATTGGTTTATATTTAATTTGTATCATATTAAAAATTTACATAAATAAGCAAATTGTGATATATTTTAGTATAGTTTAGATCTATCTACTCAAAGATGTATTATCCATTGTTTATCTATTTGTGAATCTTATATTGAATTTCACGTATTCGAAAAATGATAAATGACAAGTAAATAAGTATACTACACATATAATCATGGAAGTCTTTTCATAAGATTCCTCCATCTTCCATGGAGAGAAAAGCAGAGACACTCCAAAGGGCACGTGTTTCTTTCGGAATAAACAGACGGGATCGATTAGGCGCTCCATTTGGAGCCAACGGAGAGTGAAAACGGGCGGGGATGATAAGATCCTCGATCTGAAGATGTTTGAAGTCAATCGGACTAGTTGAGGGCCGGGTTACGGTCGACCGAACAGCCCTCCCCGGCATTGAGGTTAATTACTGTGGTTGTGTGGTTGAGCCTCTATGCAGGGGAGCCTGCCAACCGACCGTAATAATTGTCTAACAGCCGTGCAATCCTTGTTTCCGGGGTTCGGAATACATCATCCCTCTTCTCCGATGAGCTATTTTTATATTCGTATAGCGAAATCATATTATACTCTATAAAATATATGTTTTGTTTATCAGATATAATATAAAATACCTATCAGTCTTTTGCCGGGTGATACATGAAAAATGAACCTAAATCAATAACTCCAAACAAATCTGTGGCGGATTTATGGAATAAGAAAAACCGGGAGCGATCTTCCCCTCCAAATTAAAATAAAGACAAAAATACATATGATGGTTAGTTTAAAATATAACATTTAATAGTGCTAATACTCATGAGCTACTGTAATTTAGCATAATTGTTAAATTAAGTTAACAACTAGTGGGTAGAGCACTAGATTATTGTTCTCCGAGTTCCGGATTCGAATCCCGTCTGGCAGCTGACTAATTATTTTTTCTCTTTTTCCTGGAGTAAGAAGACTCTCCTGGGGAGCATCCAGCCTCTATAAAGTCGATGAACAGCCTGTGGTTAATCCATCTTTTACCTTACCTTACTGAGCTAATTACCTCCTTCAACTACTATAGGCTCAGAAACAGTACGATTCCCAAGATGAATTGAACCAATGACCCAACTAGAGATTCAAGGTTGTTTGTTAAACTACGTTATAACTCCATTCGGTCCCTACTCAAAACAAAATTTACCTGCAAAAATCCACTGATCAAAATACTTTTAAAATAAAATGAACAAATTATAGGAGATTTATTGAAGTTCTTCCATTTTTTTTTCCCTCAGATCAGTTCGTATCTAAACAGCGTGAATTAAATTATTAAGGGTTGAATATTGTGCACAGATAAAATAGATTTGAAAAAAAAAATGGTGAAATATAAAGTTTTTATTTGAGAAAAAAACAGTACATATAAAATCCGATAATTGAAGTTATACGTTTACAATGCCAGACATTCAGGTGTGACGAAACACTTATAAGGGGCCTAAGTTTATTTTCTATGTACGTGATATTTATTTCTAGAAGGAATTAGTCCGGGTGGCAGCCGATGAATGAAACAATTAGGTAGTTTCAACCATTTTTTTTTCTGCCAACGTTTCGACCTCCATTGTGGGTCATCATCAGGGATAAAAATACACAAAAGAGATACATTTACATCAAGATTAATATACTTTTTCAAAAAATATTGAGCTAAAGGATGTCAATATTAAAACATAAAAAGAAACTAGATGTGTACAAAAATCGGATAATTAAATTACAACGATTAAGGTATAATAATGAGAGGGCTATACAGAACAGATAATGACTAAACATAATGTACAAAGGCATACAAAATTACATGAAATAAGAAACATTGAAATATGGAGAAATTCTGAATGTTTTTACAATTCAACCCAACATGTATTTTTTAAATTTATTTATTTTTGTTAAAAAAAAAAATAAAATAAAGATGAGAAAGTTTGTTTTGGGTATTTAATCCTAGCTTTAGGGAGGTTAAGGATTTTTTTATTTTTTTTTATTTTTAGATAGGTGTGGAATGTAACGTAAGGAGTATAACAATTTTACTCATTGTTATCAAATCCCGTCTAAAATGCGGTACGTATTTTCCGTTCTACAGACCTTCCGTACGTACTTTCCTATCTTCCAACCTACTTCCCATTCCACTAAATTGTTCCTAGTTTCTACTCACCTACAATACGGTACGTATCTCCACTCAACTCCATATTTCAATGTTTCTTATTTCACGTAATTTTGTATACCTTTGTACATTGTCTTTATTCATTATCTGCTCTGTATAGCCGTTATTATACCTTAGTCATTGTAATTTAATTAACCGTTTTTTTGAAATACTATATTTAATCTTATTGTATATGTATCTCATTTGTATCTTTTTAGCCCTGATGATGACCCACAATGGGGGTCGAAACGTTGGCAGAAAATAAATGGTTGAAACTACCTAATTATTTCATTCATCGACCGCCACCCGGACTAATTCCTTCTAGAAATTCTCAACGGTCAACTAATTATATCCAATATAATTTAATATTTATTTATTTCCTTCCAGGTATAGAGATAGTTTTTTTGTTTTTTTTTGAGAATGCCCTTAGTGGCTATTACGCTTCATGATATGAATGGTACGAGGCTCAGAGGCAGCCAACCGTGAGCCAGTTAGCACGAGAGGAGAGAACGATACTCGAAGCTTATTTGGAACATCCGGAGGCAGAGGGAGCTGCCGTGCCTGCCAAGTATGAAGCAGCTCTGATTGCCGGGGCGGGAAATGATAGTCATCTTGTCTGTTGGATAGGCAGCACCTCGGTAACAAGCGAGGGCAGGAAATTAATATGATTGGCTCTTCGCTCACGAATCTTCGCGGAGTAATGGGGCCTGGTTGGGGCCTTGCACGGATATAGCCCGCCTCATATCGACGTCTTCCACAGCCTTCACGATATCTCTTGTCTGCCAGCCATCAGTCTGCTCCTCTTGGCGTCGCTCTATTATACTGATATTATACGTCAACTAAATGTATATATATATTAATAAATTAAAACAATATTAAAGTTGGGATATCTATATTAAACAACCATGATGTAATTAAACAATATAATAATAATAATAATAATAATAATAATAGCTTTATTGGCATCAGTATTAAATCCTCTCCCATAGAGAGGAATTTATAGCAGTTGGCCATAGTATGATATAAATAGATAACTAATTAAAGTATTGAAGAACAGCAAATAAACCAAAGAAAAAAACAAACACAAATAAGTATACAAAAACCTCAACAACAAAACAGAATCCTTGAAAAAATACACCAAAAGAAAACACTAAAACAAATATTATTTAAGACGTGTTTCCACCAGGATTTGTCCTACCCAAATATCCACCAGTTATCGCCTACACTCTACGTCAATTCATCCCTCCACCTGCTTTATGGTCGCCCCCTTTTCCTGCTGTCTTCTCTCGGGATCCACTCCGTGTAAGTCTTGGTTGGATGATATTAAACAATATATAAGGATTAAAAGAGGACCGGCGAGGTCTAGTGGATAGAGCACTAGTCTAGGGTGCTCCGGGTCCTGGGTTCGAATCCCGGCTGTGGCGGTATATTATTTATTCTGTTATTTCAGTCGGGGGGCGAACCTAGGGTAAGGAGACCCTTCTGGGGCAGACCCAGCCTCTATAAAGTGGGTACCCAAATTGGGGAAAAAACCTGGCGGCTGAGTGTGATCTCGGCCTAATCACTTCATTGCACGGCCATTGGCCTAGTAACAGTAATAATCTATATATGTACTGAGCCCAGGCCCCTTCATGGGTTGTAGCGGTACAAGTTTTTTTTTTTTTATTTAAGGATTAAAACAAAAACATAATTTATGGGAAGGTATAAAGGTATTTTTTTCCACGAATGGATGGCATTGGCATACACCATACAGCCGTTTTATATATTATATCGTCTTAGTGAAAACAATTACAATTACCGTATTATCAAATTCTTTTGTTAATCGATTCTAAATATTTATTTATACAAAAACTTTTTTATTTTATTTTTTCGTAAATTTTTATAACTAATGTTCTGATTTTTATTTATTTCAAAATCATTTTTTCTCTTTCAGTTCTTTATGCCGGGCATTCTAATAATATGTGTTTTAGGGTCTCCCGGCCACCAACTTTGTCACATTACGGAGACTCTGATACGACTACTTTAAAGGTATTGGGTTGCTGGACTATTCACTAGTATAAATGTCAACACTTATTAATTCTCTCCCAATAGAAAACACAAGTTTACCTCTGTAATATTTTGCTAATGTAATAATTCAGTGTCTACTAAAATGCCAAAGTATGATTTTTAAAAATGTAAACAGATCCCAATCTACCAGAAACATCAATGAAGAAATGAATTAGTGAGTGTGCCGATCAATAGTAAAAATGGTATTATTATGGTTTATTTTTTTCAATAATGAACCTTTGTAATAGATTAATTTTAAATTAAAATTGAGGTCTTGCCTTTCAAAATGAATAGGACCCGAATCATGAATAAAAAAAAAATCCTTCTGTCTGTCTTACGAATATATGAATGCTTTATTGTCAATTCGGTTAAGAAATAGTAGAGATACAGCGTTTTGAAATTATCATTAGTAATAGGCCATTTTATTTTGAGTAATTTATTGCTTTTCATATTTATTAATTGCGATTAATAGCTTATAAACTGTTATTTGAAAATAATAAACCATCTGGTAATAATTGGTTGCGTTTTTTTTTTAATTCAACTTTATGAAATGTATGACATACTTCTTTCTGTAAACAATAACGATCCGTTTCTGTCAACGCCCTTTCTACTCTCCTAACCTCTCGCCAATTGATACCAGTTTTTACTCACCTATACCACTTTTTAAGACAAAAAGAAAAAAAAAATGAATAAATAAAAATTATTATCAAAGAGCTATTTGAAAATGGGTTTTCTTAATTTTTAAATTATAAGGATTCGAAATTCTATTCAGAGGGTATGGGAAATCAGCCAGCCAAAAACATCTTTTTTTTCTTTTAAACCATAATCTTGCCTCATTTTCCAATGAACAACCGAATACAAATAAGAAGAGCTAGCTGACATTATAATGCAATAATCTGGAATTTATTTGTATAAAAAATGGCCCTTATGATTTGGTAACAAATCCTTTTTGGTAATCTATAATTAAGTAGAAAAATATCCTCGGTATCTGCTAACCTAAATAGACATTGAAGAACTTCGAACCTAAATTAGATGCTTTACAAGGCATTATCAAGCCTCATAATCATATTTATATTCATTTACTCGTTAAATTATTGTAATACACGCGTAAATATCAGTAAATTGAATCATAAGTAAAATATTCCACAGAAAGAGTTGGACTCCGATACGTTCATAGAACGTTGTTCTGATTATTGTGTAAAATAAAATGACAAAAGGAAGATCTTTGTAAAGTGAAAAATTCATCGTGATCCATGGATTATGGATAATAGGATTAAGTGGAGCACAAGGATCTAAAGTTGGTCAAACTCCTAGGTAGTTGATTTGATATCATGGCAAATAACAACGCGATGAAAGTTACAAATACGGCAGTTACAGACATCATTACAAACAGTGATAAACCGAATTTATTATTTTTTATTTTTCAAGTAAGTTTACTCTATTAGAATGGATTGTCTCTCTTATCTGAGTAAGGATACATTAAATACCTGAAAAATACCTAAGTACATGTATGTGTTCGTATATCCAAGGAAATATTAGATAAGTAATCATGTAATTTTTTACTTCAGATAATTAATGACAACAAATCAAAATATTTATCCGAAGTTATTCATTCTACGAATAATATTCATTCATATAATTATTCATCTAGGCTGAAGCAATATAAAAATTACTATTTTATTGTTTAAAGGGTCAAAGGTGCAATTATCATTAGGTCACAATGAAGAGGAGGAATAAAGAAACAATAAATAAGAGAAGAATAAATTTCTATATATAAATAATCTTTTATTATCGTAATAAAAAATATACATAATTACAATAAATATTTTTATATACAAGGCGTAGCGACATCATACTCTTCCTTTTTAAACAAATCGTATTCTTTCTGAATTGTCACTTATTCAGAACTGCAACAAATAAAAATTAAAGAAAAAATAACTATAAAAAATCTTAAATATTTTAGATTCTTTATTAGAAATTCAATTTGAGAACCAATATACTTTTTGTCATGAAAAGTATATAGTTTTACTCTATTGTTGGAGTACCGAAAGGCATAACAAAAATTATTACTTTATTTTTCTTAGAATATGTGTTTAACTAAAGAATAAATGTAACAAAAACATTGTAAGAATTTTGATATATTTAATACTTAAGGATTAATTATCTTTCCTTGAAAGCTTTATCAACTTTATCATCTTAGTCTCATACTTCAAATTCCCTTATATCGTAACTGATTTTCTTTTCTTCAATTTCTATGTCGTCTTCATCCAACTCCTCCTCAGAGTTCTCTTCTACCTCATGTTCTACGATTCCTTTCCTGAAGGTTTCCTGTTGAAGTTCCTTGACGGCAGGTCCTATCACCTCGTCCAGGTAGCTGTGAAGCGCAAAGCATTTCTCTCGACTGTTAACGTCTCGGCTAGCTCCCCAGATCACCGCACCCTTGCAGCCGTAGTCTCTGGGTATCTTCAGCGTGTTCACCATGTCTTCCTGATGTATAGCGTTTATGAGAAAAATGGTTTTAAACAACAAAATATCTATATTGTATAAAAAAGTTTACCGTACCTTGGTTATGAAGCGATGGTTGTCGTGGTACTTGTACCAGACGTAGGGGTAGACCGGAACTCCTTGAGCGACCCTCAGTGCCTCGTCCAGCCTGCCTTTGATGAACCTCTGCCTCTTCGTCGAGTACATGTCATTGTACTTGAGGTACAACGAGGGGTAATAAGCTGTAGTTTCGGAGAACAGCCAGTACATGCTGAAAGAAAAAAAATATTTATAATTTTATGTACCTAGAATACTTTCCCTTTTAATTTATTAAAAATTAAATTTTCTTCCCTAATATGTGCCTAGTATTAGTAACATACATAAGCATTGAAATCTTTATAAACTTTTCTACAAATCCAATATGAATTTACTATTTTTGGTTGAAGAAAAACAACGATTATATTTATTATTATTATTATTTTTTTTTTTATGGCCAATAAGAGAATAAATGTATAGTCATAAATTATGACTTTTTTTTTTTTTTTTAAAGCTAATCAGTGGTACGTCAAAATAAGAACTTGGAAAAAGAATTCATGGTAGTAATTTAAAAAGGTATATAATAATAATGAAAATAAATATGTAATAATAGGACTGAAACAGATACTATTTTTATGGATTCAATATAATTTGATCATTTATCGACAGGGATAATATAATTAATTAAATATAAACATCTATCAAAAATATAAGAGCTGTTCGACACGTGACTACATCGATCGTCAACAATCCCTTATAACAACCGTAATGGGAGGAAATTTTTTTTTTTTCAGTTGCGCGACAGGCCGTGCAGGCCCTGGGCTTCGCGGTGTGATCTCCTGAGAGATTACACTCACGTTTCACGATGAAATTCGTAGTGTAGGGTCATCACTCCCTATGCCTAATTTTGTGAGTGGCCACCATTTGGCTGACGGGTCTCACATACCCAGGGGAGAGGCTACGAGTGAATCCCCATTTAATTACATCATTATAAAAGCCCCGCCGGGACTGGGATTCGAACTCGCAACCAGTAGCTTGATAAACTAGCGCGCTCAGCCACGGGCTCCCCTGGATAAAATATTGGATTGTGTAATTAATAATAGAGAAAAATCATAAGATGTTTTTTTCTTTAGTAATTTTGCAGCTTTAGTAAAATCAACACGCAAAAGAGAATAAATATATGATTTTTCTTTTCTCTTCAAATCTTGATTTGCACCTGTCCAAACTCGCAAGGACAATCAGCAAATGTGAGGAATCATCAGTACCCAGCAGCACGCCTGCCCTGACATTAAATATTTCAAGAGATCTCGCATCCAACAGCTTTTTAATCTCCTCCTAGAAATTATTGGCATGTTTTTCTAGCCATATATCTTATTAGTGTATTGGCATGTCCGTGTAAGTTATTACGAAATCATTGATAAAGAGTCCTTATGTGCTCGTCCACTGTTGGTATTTGTAAAGCAGTATGTAAATTTATGTTAGTAACGTACCAAGGTGCATTCGTAGTGAGTCGTAAAATTTGAAGGTTTTATAAGATATTCTTTTTTGCTATGCCGTACAAATATGAGGAGTATGTCCAGATCGATTTGAGTAAGTAAGTGTATGCATTTAGTCTTTGTTTCAGTTTTAATTTGGAAGATTTAGGAAAAATTAAAAAAGTAAATTAAGGCGTTTGTTGAGCGTCTTTCGTTTCATTTTTACGTGAGGACCCTATTTACATCTGAGGAATAGGGTTGTTCTCGGTGAATTTCACAATATTAACCATTATATTTTAGAATCATTTTTGATGCTGTGAAAATTCTTTCATAGCAAATAATTCCAGCTTAAAAAGTTTTATCCTATTTTTTAAGTATTAACCAATAAATAACCATATGTATAACCCAACAAGACGTCGAACGTTTATCAGTTGGGCAATTTAGGTGTTCCAAATAATAATAATTGATTTCAACAGTTGTCCGTTAGGAAATTCGGAGGGAAGATAGTCTAAGTTGCTGTAAAGAAAAAATAATATTATCTATCTGTAATAAAAATAAAAATTAAACCATTTGAAACATACTTGTCATTGTCGAGCTGTACCTCGTAGGAACAGGCTGCTCGGTTGTTGTAAGGGGTGTAATTGAAACAGAAAGGGAAGCCGTAGTAGCCCCATTTGGCCTTCGGCCGAAGTTTCTTCCCCAGCCTCAGGGTGTCCAAGAGGAATACGCGGGCTCCCAGTTCGTAGCGGTACGTTGCCTGCAATAAATATCATTAGAATAGTAGCTATAAATTAAAAACTTATTATAAATTATAATTACGATGAGATTTATTCATATATTATATTTTTCTTTCATTACATTATCTTTCAAAGTTAACAATCCTAAATAGAAAAGGAAATTAAGGAGCTGAGTGTCCGTTAACGCATTCTCAAGAATATATTTATGTCTAAAGAATTTTATATTTATGATTAATAATAAAATTCCAACTTTTGTATTAATGAAATGCAAACAGTAATATTAAATGTTGTGATTACCTTGAACATTAAGACAAGCTCAGTAACTTCTTCCATGGGTTACGTCTTATTGCTTTAACTTATTTAAATTGTCCTTCTTCGAAAAAATTGATGTCATTAACTTAGCTTACATAAAGCTTTTGTTCAATGAAAAAAAAAAATTCCGTGTCGGACATGAGGAATGTGGAATGTAGCCACTGGTCCTGCAGCGCCAATCCATAGATTGGAATAGTTATCGTTTAGTCTGTGACTTATTGAATTATTAACATTGTGAAAAGATTTTACATTATAATTGTATAATGATATAAGACGGTAGGAAAGCCTCTAACAACATGATTAATGTAATTAAGGATTTTACAAATAGTAATAATCCTTACGTTTTTAATATTTTTGGCCACAAACCCATGTTTGTATTCATCTGTCAAATGTCTCTTTGATAATTTTTATTGGTCTTCATAATCATAAACATCATTGGGATTATTTTCCTCCCTTTGGAATCCTTAATTTATAATTTCAGTGAGGACTAAACCGCCCTGTATATATACAATATTTCACCTAAAGAAGCAAATGTAATCTGAACATAATTATTTGAAAATTAAGTAGGGGCCAATTCATTTGAAATCGTCTAATTTTCATTAATTTTTCCGCTCATCATTTTTTATTTTAATGTTTTTTTTAACCTGTTATTCTCTATTCTTTCATGAATAAAAAACCGTGAATATTTTTTTTTTTTCTGGCAAATACTTTTAGTGTTGCAGCCGTTTTAAGTCAACTTTGTGACTGAAAACGTGTTGGGGAAAATCTCTCTAATTCTGGTAATTTTGCAGATATCGAGTAAAAAAAAAAAAAACTAACAATAAGATAAGGATATAATTTTATATATTTTGTGCTTACAACTCATTAATTTAAGTGTGAAGAAAGTTGAAAAAATATTTAAAAAATGAGACTTTTAGTGAATTCTTATTATTTATAGACTTATATTATTTTTCCATGCATAGCTTAGTCAGAACCCTACTTGCTGTAAAAATTTCGATATTTAAAACATAGCCTTTTTTGTATATGAATTTTCAAAAATGGTAAAAACTCGAAAAACTCCGAAGTTTAGACGTAAATATCACAAAAGTGACTGATTGAATTATGAATCTAACACAGGATACACATTTATACGATGTTTATAAGTGACATGAATTTGATGACCGAGACTGAGCTGATTCCCGAGTTATAAAATATTCTTTGCTGTAAAATAACGTTTTCTTTAAAAATTATTAACTCCTGTAATTTTGCATTTTTCAGAACAAAACAAAAACTAGAGTTGTGATGAGAGTACGTTATACAGTTTTAGTCCTTACAACATATTACTTAGCTGTACAACAACAACATTTTTTTCATTAAGTAGTTATACAATCTGTCCCAATTTGGACATCAATTAAAGTGGTGAAAGATAACATTCATACAATATTGACACAGCAATAAAATATATATATATATATATATATATATATATATATATATATACAATAATGAATAAAAAAATTGTTAACAAAGTCTATATACAGTTCATTATTATTGGGTTGTGTCACATGAAATGTCCGTTTTCAAGGTAAAGGATTTTTATTAAAAATACGATATGAAAGCAAGATAATTTTATTCGAAGTATTTACCTTCTTTTTCTACACATTTTTCCCTACGTGACACCAACTTTTTTATCCCCGAACTGAAAAACTCTGAGCTTTGAAGTGAAACAAAATCTGAAAACGCACTTTTCACTTGATCATCATTATCAAAAAGCTGTCCTTTGACGAAGATGTCTAAATTCCTGAACAGGTGGTTATCTGTTAGAGACAAATCGGGAGAATATGGTGGGTGCGGAAGAACTTCGTAGCCCAGTTCTTTCAATTTTTGCACGGTACGAGTATGTTTTGAAACATAAGGTCTTGCTGCCGCTTAGTGAGATCATGAGGTGCCCATGTATCGAGCTTTTTTACTTTCCCAATACACTTTAATTGTCTGGAAACGGTAGATGCACTTGCATTTAGTTGTGCTGAGAGTCCTTTAACTGTTTGGTAGGGGTTTCCTTCTACTGTATGTTTGAGGACATCGTTGTCTATTACGGACGGAGGTCTTCTTTGGGGCAAGTTTTCCAAGTCGGTATCCCCAGCTGAAAACTTAGCAAACCAACAGCGAATGGTCCGTTCATTAACACTCCCTTCCCCAAACGCCTTGCAAATAGTTCTAGCGGCCTCAGCTGCTGAATGGCCGAGTTTAAACTCGTACAAAAATATTACTCGAAAATCGCGTGTTTCCATGTTCATATTTGGAGGTATACTAAAATGTGGGTAATTGAATGGGAAGCTAATGTTTATAATACAAAGGTAGATGATTAGTAACTGTTTACTTTAAATAAGTAAACATTCGGAAGAAAACAACAGAGACCTGCAAAATCCTTTATGTATTTCAGAAACTATAAAAACGGACATTTCATGTGAAACAACCCAATACTTAGCCAGACAAGAAAATGGTCATATTTTATAGTTTTTAATTGTTCAATCTACTTTTAGGCGGGTTTTAAACTCTGACCTTCAACGCGCCTACGGCCATGCTTAGCAAAGTTTTAGCTTTCTGTCCTTATAAGACACATTTTAATCCTAATGCCATGAATTTTATTATTTGTTTAGTTCAAATTAATATACATAACACATTTCCTTTTAATTTTTATTTTCTTCATTACAAACCTCGACTTCGACCATAGTGGAGAACCAGAAGGGATGCCTTCTCCTCTCGATGAGCCTGGAGAAATCCCTGTAAGGGCTGAGGCTGCCCCAGTTCTGCCGCCAGACAGGGCGCCAGTGTTCGAAATCGATTATTGCTAGGCCTGTTCATTCAAATACAAAAATGATTGCAGATGAAATATGAAAAATATTTATCATATTAAGAGTAATATTAGAGACTTTATCCAAGTGTATGTAATTATATCTGAGGCGGTCGTGAAAAACTGGTTAACTCGAGTTATATCAGACCGCCTCCCACGTCGTGTTTAATTGGTTAAAGAAATTTCTTGGTGGAATAAATTTCAGGTGGTAAGATAGCTCTATGTTATTACTCTATTTTGGGCATTACGTAAAGTTTAAGTCGCTCAGCTGTAAAATGAAAGATTTTGACTTAACCACTTATTCACGACAGCCACAGATATAATATTGATTTACTAAAAATATCTTCTCCTAGAAATAATTTTATTTTAGTACATTAGGCTTCGCAGGACCCAAAACTGACCTCTATACGAACTTAACGTATCATTAGAAACTAAAATTATAGTTGAAACTGCAACTATTGTTATCCCCAAAACAATAATGGTTGGAATAGTGACTTGTGGTCTCAGAAACGGGAAAAGCCTGTTAAAAATTAGATCCGATATGTCTGTTGTTTCATAATTAATCAGCACTTATATACCTGGACCTTAGTCACTTTATTCTACTGTAACTTATCGGACGATGCTAAAGTGGGAGGTTTAATTATTATAGGGATCCTTAACGAGTACCTGACATCGAACAGGCTCGGAACCACCTTTTTACGTCCCCTACAATGGACGGCATAACTAAGGATCATTTATAGCCAATATATATATTTTTTATCTTTTATATTTATTATATTTTTTTATCTTTATATTTTTTATCAATCAATATTTATAGCCCATCACATAAAACTGCATCCTTTTACAAATCGTTTCTCAATCGTTCCTCATCCTTCTGGAATTCGCTGTCCTTCTTTATTCGTAAGCCACCTCTCTTTCTTCATTCAAACATCAACGCTTTCATTACTTTCTCGCATCTCAATCTTCCGTTTCATTATAAAGTATAGGTATATAAAGTATGAATGTGCAAAGATTTATAGATATAATAAATATTTGATCTTTTATATGTATACAGATTTTTTTTCATTCATTTTTAAAAAAATAAATATTTGTTTAAGTAACCAGACTATAAGGATTTATTTTTGTTCATTGTTCGTTATTCTAAGGGGACTTGATCCCATAATAATTTTTTTTTTTCATTTCATTTCAAAACCTATAAAGAAAGGCCAAAACTACACTTTATAAGGTTGGTTTCATATCCTATAATTTTTCCTTATGATCAAAATAATAGGACTTTTTATAAACATCCAACGGTACTCACCGCTGAAATTGACGTTGGGTATGAGCTTCTCGAGATCTCTCTCGAAGAGGCTGAGGTGCCTGGTGAGGCTGCCCTCCTGCGGCACTCCTCCGTTCCTCTGCACCCTCCGCCCGGCCGAAGCCGGCAGCAGAGCGGGGAACTCTCCCGGGTCGTAGAGGATTGCGATCTCCTCACCGCGAAATTCGTCCTGGTAGTTCTGCTGCAGTCCCCAATCCTTGACGCGGCTGAAGTTGAGGCCGTACTTGTGGCACTGGAAGGTCGGTACGTTCCAATAGACTGGAAAAAGGTATTCTTTCTGCTCCTCAAATGATCTGTCGAAAGGAAAAAATAGAATGTGAGTAAATAGCAATGGAAGGTGATCCGGATGTAAGCACTTGACTATATTGCATCCGAAATAAGATTATTTTTTTAAATTATGGAGTTTAGTTGACCGTTGAGAATATTTAATGAGGAAGATAGTTGGGGGGTGAGGTCATAAAAAAAAAAAAAAAAAAAAAAAAAAATGAAATAATAAGTAACTCTTATTGTATTTGTATGCCGACGTATCGGCCTACATTGTGCACCTTTATTAGGGCTAGCGAAACAAGATAACGTCCAATACAGTTAGATAATTAATTAATTAAATTGGTTACAATAAAATGATGACCGTAATATATTATGAAAACAAAAATTGAATTAAATAAAAATTATAATAAGATATCAGTAATAAAATATGAAAGCAAACATACAATTTAGATGAGAATATTTGAAGACTATAAAGAGAAACTAAGGAAATAATTAAAGTTAAAAGGAGAGCAATATCTAAACAATTGAACGTTTAAAGATGAACAAAGTAATATTTAACGGTATTATTTAAAAAGAACATTAGAACCGAGAAACAGCAAGAATACAATTTTTTAAGTAATATTAATTAAACTAACAATTATATGTGAGGATATAGAACGGAAAAAGATAAGGATAGGAAAAGAGGAAGAAAGAAATAACTGGTGTAAAGAAAATATAATAATAATAATTAGAAAGATAATACATACTGACTCAAAGGAGTGATCATTTTTGCATTTAAAAACGCTCTCGACGTGGTAGGGAATATATGGGAACTAGAAAAACCTTTAGAGATAAACATATGGATTGTTGAAAATGAATGATTATGTTTACTGCATCGACTATTTATTGGAGAAAAATAAAAATATTGGCTAATATATATTTTTTGTGACACTATTTCAATCTGCCATAAAAAATATATATTAGTTATCTGACATTATGCCTCCTAAAAATAATGAGCAATACAAATAATTTGTTGTGCATTTTTGGCTTCATTCAGAAACATAATTAGTTAGTTAACTAATGAAAATGATGGTTGATCTCTTAGGCGGTGAAGAAATTAATGGTGTTTGAATGTGATTATGGTTGATACTTGACGAAGGGAGATTTGTAAGGAGTTGCAAAGTATAGTAGCACTGATGATTAAGGACTTTTCATAGGAAGCAGCTTTATGAAAGAGTATATATAAATTGGTAGTTCGAGATCTTGTGTTTAGGGCATGTAACAGTGATATATGGGAGAGTGAGGGGAGCCCGTGGCTGAGTGGCTCTCCCACACTAAAGGTTGTGTGTTCGAATCTCAGTACCCCCAGGGACTTTTTCAAGCACTTAATAAATAAGGATTCACGCACAACCTCTCCATCAGGTATGTGAGACCCTTCAGCCAACTGGTGGCTACTCATAAAAATAGGCGTAGGAAGTGATGGATGACTATACCCTATAAAACACATCGAGAAAACGTGAATGTATTCTCCGTGCTGTGTAATCATCCCCGAGGCCAAGGGCCTACATGGACTGTCGCGCCACAGGAAAAAAATGAAAGTGCGTGGTGTAAGGAGGTCAAGGATATAGGAAGGTTTACAAGATATTTAATAAGAAGACATCATGTAAGTATTTACTTAGGAAAAAAGGATAGAGCATACACTCTCGGCCATAATATTTATGATAAATGTGTGATCGTCTGGGAAGGTCTTGGCCTTACTTGAATATTATGAAGCTATTCAATCCTTTGAACTCACTTCGTTTGGGCCAGTGAGTCCTATATAGTAGTATACCCATATACTAGGCAACTATAGTCTAAGCGGGGGAGTATGAGATAGGACATAAAACAGTCATGAAGCTGTTTGAGGATAGGATTTTTAATTTAATGAGTATCTTAGAGAAGTGACAAACGCAAACATTCAAACTATAGATATTCAATTACAAATCAGTCACCAATGTCGTCACCGGAAGTCAAAGAAGCTATTGAGAATAGAATGTACCAACATCCTGCATACTTCAGAAAGTATTATGGGCCTTCACAGTTTAAATATCATAGTTGATATGATATTGTAATATGTCAAGGAAATATTTCTGGAAAAGGTGAAACATTTAAAATGTCTCTTGTGACGCAGACAAAGTGATTCAGCTTTATATAAAAATGACAATGTGTAATGTATTGAGGATACTGAGGGGAGTAAAGATTGGATAATTATTGTATTAATTAAATAAATAATAATAAGCCTTTGTCGGCTAAATATTAAAAGGCGTTTACCTAAACCCATGGGGGCCCCTAGCAATACCTCGGGAAAGTTTCTAGACCTTAGAAAAAGGAAAAAGCTCGGTTTGGAGCACTTCCCATATCAGCCCCGCCCGAGGTGACGAGGATGAGTAAGAAGATTCGAAAGGCAGTCTTATTCCAGCCACAAGAAATCGAGTTCCATCCTCAAGAAGAAGCGATGTCCGTCGGTGGTTAGAGAGAGCAGCTGGAGGATGAAACAGATAAGGAGCGCGCGCTAATGTGATTCCACCTTCCCCAGTCGACAAAGTGTTGTAAAGGTATTTTCTTTAATTGTAATATTGTATGGCAAGTTTAACTATAATGTCTCTCAGTATTCTCAAACATTGGGTAAATATATTGTATATAGTTAAATTAATTTAAATAATAATGTCATCTATTGAAATCTGTCTAATTTATTCTTACTCTGCATGCCACCTACTGGGATTGGTAAACACGAAACCTTTGGAAAGGAAATTTTCACTAAATATAGTTTATAAATTGATTTAAGATATCAAGGAAGCTAGTTTTTGAAGGTACAGCTGTCTTAGAAAAGCAGCCGGTCAAAAACATAGCAAATGAAAGTGTAAAATGTACAAGTGAAATAATGAAAATATATTTAAAGTTCTTTGTTATCATCAACATTATATGGAAATCTAATTATTCTCATATAGGCTTATACAGACTCTCTAACGTAGGAACCCAAAATTTGGAAAATCTTGACAGATGAAGGTGATCTCGGCCTAATCCCCACCTTTAACGGTCGTTGGCCTGGAAACTGTAAGGATCTGTAAATACACTTAACCCAAGATTCTTCATCAGTTGCAGTGATACAGCTTTACTTTTTTTTTTTTTTCACATAATCTATTCTACAAAAATGGTGTTTGCATTTATGAATTTGATTATACTTATGATTTAAATTTTAAAAAAAAAATTTAAATTTCAATATCATTTTAAACCGATAATAATTTAATATTCGTTTCATAGTTCATGAATCCTGTTCACCCAAATTGAGGATTTCAATCCTAACTACATTAATTAGCTTTACGTGAAATTTCACTTTCAGATCGGGATGACCGAAAAGCACATAAACACCATTATTTTAGGAAGGGGTCACCTATGGTGTAGTTGCTAGCATAAAAGACTCCTATAACCAAAGTCGCGAATCCGAACCCGGTAGATAGAGATTAAAAAATCCTCAGTTATGCCGTCTTACAGATAGTAGGTAAAATGGTGGTTCCAAGCCTTTACGTTGCTAGTAGGTACTCGGTAAGAATCCTATCCTATTTAAACATGGCTAGAGAAACATATAGAACTCTGATTGTAGCATCATCCTATTAGAAACAGAAGCATAAGATGACGTTTAATCAATAAAATAAAATTAATCCTTTTAGAAAGACTTGGTTACTTGGACTCTGGATACATTTAAGACATATTTTTTTAGTTATGTTAAAAACTCATAAAACATATATTTTTCTCATCATTGTCGTAATTGTTCTTTTGTTTGAATATTTGTTCGATAAATATTAGGCCGTTTTACAAAAGAAATTCTTGGATACATTTTTTTTAAAACAATTTATTTAATTTCCAGTCATGGATATGCATACAGCTTGAGAATGGCTCTCGAGGCTGAAACGTTGCGATGACTGGAAATTAAATAAATTGTTTTAAAAACATATATCCAAGATTTCTTTTGTAAAATGGCCTAATATTTATCGAATAAAACATATAGTAAAGTAATAAGTCTAAAATAGTAAGAAATCCAAGTGGTTTGCAGAACACACAACTTTCACTTACTTCCATTGTTACAATCAATTTGTGAAGTTATAAATGAACTTAGAGATAAAAAAAAGGTTAAAGAATTACATTGAATTTCGATGTAAACATGTACTTCAATAAATAATCTATAATATTATTATCTAGAACAATCATTCAGCTTTTATAATGCTTATAGCTTTTGCGACTTTGTTTGCAAGACAATATTTTTCTAAAACATGTATAACGGTATATTATACATCTATATTACTGTTCTTAATTTTAAAATAAAAAATAAAAGATACATTAAGAAATATTTTTGTTCTGTTCTCATTTATTTTGATATCAAATTTGTTTAAATTATACATTTGCTTGTTTTTTATCAATAGTTATTTTTTTGGAATCTACAAAATCAAAGGTGCTTTAGAGGAAGAAAATGAATATTGGCATTTAAGCCCTATAAGATTATTTCAATCAGAATGAGATTTACATGATGTTAAAACTCACTAAATTTTGCATCGATATAGCAATACATCGATACGTCAATAAAAAATCTGGTGCGGGCAACAGGCGACTTTCACTTACATCAGTTTTTAAAATCGATTAAAGAATTTTCAAATTGAGTTAAAGATAAGAATGAATGAAACAATTAAAGAATTAATTGTGTTTTATTAAAAAATCTATATTATTATTATTTAAAATAATCAGTTAGTTTTATCGGCTTTTCATCACTCTTTATTAAATTTTACAAGCTTTTGTATAAGATAATATTTTTTCTAAAATCTTTGGATTTCTAACGGTATATAAAACATGTATGTGACTCTTCTTATGTTCAAAAACAAAAAATTGCATTAAAAACATATTTTTCAGTTTTCTCCTTAAGTTGTTTATCAAATTTGCTCTACTTATTTAGCTGTTAATTACCAATGCTGACAAGAAAATATAGTTATTTTTATAGGATCTACAGACTTTAGGTACTTTAGAGGAAGAACATTTAAAATATCGGCATTGAAGCCCTGTCAGACTATTTCAATCAGAATGAAACCTACATGATATTAAAGCCTATTAAATTTTACATCGATATCGCGAGTTTAATCAAAATCTTCCGAACCGTTTTTGAGAAAATCATAAAAAGGTGCAATATGCATCGTATAAAGTGGCTCTTCTGGTTAGCCGATTTTGAGAAAAAGGTTTAGTAACATCTAAGGCCTATAGTTGTCTTAAATATGAAATTTCAGTTTCATAGGAATTTTTGCTTCAGCCCGGGATCACCACACACGGACACACACAGACCTTTTTGGGGGACTTCGTTATTATGGTTATGGGCTCAGGGGACCCTAAAACATGTATTTCCGTTGAAAACTGGAATTCGAAAATTTTCACGATCGCTATACTTTCCCTTACTATATATAGTATGCGAAAGTAAAGAAATTTTTGAGACAATCGTAAAAATGTGCAAAATGCATTGTGTATAAATTGGCTCTTCTAGTTGGCCAATTTTGTTGAACAATATGAAATGAAAAAAAATTTTAAAATTAAAAAAAAAATTTATTATGGGACCAAGTCCCCTTAGAATAGTGAACAATTAACAGAAAGAAATCCTTATAGTCTGGTAACTTAAAAGAAAATATGTATAAAAAAAAATATATATATATATATATATATATATCTTAGAGTATCTCTGGTGCGATAAGGTGCTTAGTTGTGTGTTTCCTGTTATTTTGTTCATTTCAACAACGAATTTTAGACGTCTTTAGAGAAATTCCTCTATAAATAAAGTTTACCTAAATCAGGTATCACTATAACCAAATATTGTTTCTGTAACATACAGATATACCGAAAAAAACAAACAAAAAAACTTGAGTGTACGAAGCTGTTGAGAGGTAGTGGTGGGGACACTGTGTTTACCAGCGCTAATACTAGCAAGCTCCACGTAAATACTCAGTATTATTATTATTAAGGTAAATATTATTATTTGTTCTTACGTGAAACTTATTATATATATACAAAATGGCTAATTGTAAAATTTGCAATAAATCAGCCGGCAGAGACGAAAAATTACGTCTGACGTGTATTTTATGTCAAAATGTATTCCATATAAAATGCATTAAGATAGAATTTGTGGACCAAGAAACATACAAAAAATGGGTCTGCCCTGAATGCGATTCTTCATCGAAGGCATCACCTGACACGGAGCCCAGTTCCGTGATCGACCTGTTGAGAGCGCTGACTGAAGAGGTTAGGGGAGTGAAGGCTAAGCTTCAAGCCATAGACGAGCTAAAAGATATTAAGGATACGCTCGAAAAACAATCAGAACTTTCTTTTCAAAATATGGAAAGACTGCTAAAAATTGAAGGCCTTCTAGAACAACAGAAGAATCAGGTTGAAAAACTGAACCAGGAAAATACCACCTTAAAAGATAAAATAGTTAATTTAGAAAGCCGTTTAAATAGCGCTGAACAAAGTCAACTTAGTAATTCTATAGAAATCAGAGGAATCCCTGAAAGACCGGGTGAGACCGTCGTGGGAACTGTACTAAGCGTTGGCGCGGGCCTGGGCGTCCAGCTCAGCCCTGGAGACCTGGACCACGCGGTACGCCTCAGGCCTAAGGAACCTGGGACCCCGGGGACCATCATTGCTCGCTTCATCAGACGGACGGTGAAAGAGGACTTGGTGAGACAGAGAAAAGTGAAAAGGGATTTTTCTACGCGCCACCTCGGATGGAATGAAAACGACAGTCATCGCGTCTACGTGAGCGAGGCAATGACAGCCACCAACAGGCACTTATACTGGCTGGCCAGGCAGAAAAAGGTTTCCGCCAATATTAAGTATGTGTGGTTCAGTGGGGGCCGGGTCAGGTGCCGGAAGTCAGATGGTTGCCCAGCGGTGATTATAAACAAATCCTCAGACTTAGATGCGTTTATTTGAGAATTCAGTTCAAGTTTCCAATATTTAGTAAGACTTTTATTTTATTTACTTAAGAAAGATTCATTATTTTTGTTTAATTTTTTTCTTTATTTAAAAGGCATATATTTTAGTTTGTTAATTAGGTCATTTTATATCTATAATCATCTTATTTTTGTTATATATTTACTTCATTTTATTCTTCTAATCGAATTCTATAAGTCTGCACTTTATTTTTTTTTTTCAGAAACTATTATTCTAAATTCACATTTTCTCATTCAAATTATAATTTTTTTTATTATTATGCGTGTGTGTGGTTATATATATAAGTGTATTTGTGAGCATATATATGTATATATGTTTTATTTTTTTTAATTGTAAATATTTTACTTTTTTATTTTGAAGCCCTAGTATTTTTTTATTTTCTAATTAGGTTAGTTAATAACAATGTAGGTATCTTTTTTTTTTTCTCTCTTTTTTAAATAGAAGAATGTCATTATATTTTTTAATATTATTTTTTCATTGTCTGGGAAACTTTATTTTAAAATGGAAAATACTTTACTCTTTTGGATGGAAGATATTTTATTTATTTACTTTATATTGAAGATATATCTGTATATCTGGACAAAATTTCATTTTTATCTATTATTATATTTCATAGTGGTTATTATCATTTAATAGAAACTAAGATATCTTTGTTAAATACCCAATATTTTTCACTCCTTACTGTTTCTTTTAGTTGTTTTTATTTATTTATTTATTTTATTTTTTCCTCTTTTTTTAATGTTATTTTTTGATTATTTGAGATTTTTTTTTTTCAATGAAAATACTTTATTTTTTTTTGAATGGAAGACATTTATTTCCTTTATACTGAAGATATATCTGCATCTCTGGACAATTTTCATTTTTATCTATTATTATATATTATCAGTGATTATTATCATTTGGTAGAAACTAAAATATCTTTGTTAAATATCCAGTATTTTTCTCTTCTTACTGTTTCTTTTAATTGTTTTTATTAACTTATTTTATTTTTTCCTTATTTATATAATTTTTTCACCGTTTGAGAAATTTTATTTTAAAATGGAAAATAATCTATTTTTTTTGGATGGAAGATATTTTATTTATTTACTTCATATTGAAGATATTGTTTTCTTTTAAGTTTCAGACTTATTGTTAAACATTTATTTTATTTTCTTAAAGAAGACTTATTATTTTTCTTTCTTTTTTTTTTAAAAGGTATAAATAATATTTTGTGGTTTGGGAAGATTTTAATTTTGTATCAACAATATTTTTGTTGTATTTTTCTGCTCGTGTTCATAATTAAGCATTATAATATTCGTTTTCTATATGTTTTAGCGACTTGCATTTTATGTTTTCTTTCTAAAAACTTAGGTTCAAATTTATATTATCAATTTAAATATCTATTTCTTCATTTTTTGATAGATTCCAATAACTTTGAAATTATTCATATTTTAAGGATTCGCTCTTATCTATTCCTTAATCCCGACTCTTTTACAGTTATCCCAACTCCCAAATCCAGCTATGATTAATATCCTTACCTCCTGTCACATTAATGCACAATCCCTTATTGCCCACTATGATGAATTTCAAAAATATTTTCTAGACAATTTTTATCAACATATAGCAGTATCTGAAACCTGGTTAAAACCTTACATTCCTTCCTCACAAGTATCCCTCACCAATTATTCCTTCCTTCGCCATGACCGATCTGATCGCAGGGGTGGTGGTGTGGGGCTGTATATACATGACTCTCTCAAGGCCAAAATCCTTCTCCAATCACCTTCTCTCGACCATCCTCATATCGAATACATGTTTGTTGAAATCTCCACTGTTTCATCTCCCCTCCTGTATGCTATTGTCTATCGACCGCCTCATGTTCCTTTCGATAACCTTTTTGAGTCCTCCCTAGTCCAATTGGTTTCAAGTTACTCCAATATCATAATTTCCGGCGATTTCAACGTTAATATGATGTCTGAATCATATGACAAATCTTTCTTAGTAAACCTCTTGTTTTCCCTAAACCTTTATCTTGTTCCTTATTTTCCCACCCATCATACGCAATTCTCCGACACCTGGCTGGACCTTCACATAACAGATTCATCCCTAAAAATCCTTTCATCCTCCCAGCACCCGGTTCCGTTTCTTTCATCGCACGACCTTATCCAGATTTCATATGACCTACCAGTAAAATCCTTTACTCCCAAAGTGATATCCTATCGTAATTTGGATCTCCTATCCTACGAATCACTTCGATCTGACCTGGAATCACTAAATTGGGATACCATATACTCCTGTAACTCTATCGATCCTATGATTTCCTGTCTCACCTTAAATCTGAAAACCATACTAGACATACATGCGCCTATTAAAACCCGAACCTTCCGCCGTCCCATTGCTCCTTGGCTGACTTCCGAAATAAAGGAAATGATGAGAAGAAGGGAAGCAGCCAGACGTAAATTCCGTCGCACTCGCTTTCCAGATGATTACGCAAATTATAAGCAGCTTCGAAATGAAACCCAGGATGCAGTGCGACGTGCGAAATCCCTCTTCATCCATAATGCCCTTTCCAGTGCTCCAAACTCTCAATCCAAATGGAAAATCCTCCGCAAACTATCTCTTCCAGAATCTTATAACTGCAATTCCATTTCTATCCCACCAGACGAACTTAACAATTATTTCGTATCCTTATCACCTTCCTCATCTTCCACTACCGATATTGGACATAATACTTTTAATCCAGAAAGTTTCTTCTTCTCCCATATTCCATATGACGAATTAATAACAACTGTTCTTAAATCCCATACCAATGATTATGGACCCGATAACATACCAGTAAAACTAATTAAATCCTGTCTACCATTTCTTATTCCAGTACTCTATCATATATATAATTTTTCCTTTCAAAACTCCATATTTCCTACTTCCTGGAAAACTGCCTTAGTTCGTCCATTAAACAAAATTCCAAATCCTTCCTCACCGTCTGACTTTCGTCCTATTTCTTTACTTTCTAATCTTTCCAAACCCTTGGAACGCCTTGCACAAAACCAACTATCAAATTTCCTGGAAGAACGCGCCCTAATCAATCCTCTCCAATCCGGCTTCCGACCTGGTTATTCCACACAATCCGCTCTCCTAAAAATAATCCAAGACTTCCAATCCGCCATTGAAAACAAAAAACTGACTATCCTCATCCTTCTAGATTTTTCTAAAGCCTTTGACACAGTTGACCATAATATCCTCCTTGCCAAACTACGAAATCTCCCTTTATCCAATAGTGCTCTGTGCTGGTTTCAATCCTTCCTCTCAGATCGTTCGCAGTATGTGGTAGTTCCAGGCCAACCTCCTTCCAGAACTTTACTTTTATCCTGTGGTGTTCCTCAAGGTTCATCACTGTCTCCCACTTTATTTTCTGTTTACATTAATGACCTTCCTCTCCATATTCATCACTCCCAATATCATATCTATGCTGATGACTTCCAAATTTACCAATCCTTCGCTCCTTCGGACCTATCACTAGCAATCGAAAAGCTGCAAGACGATCTCAACCGAATTAGTTCTTGGGCAGCCGAAAACAAGCTAAAACTAAATGTAGAGAAAACTAAAGCTATCGTGATAGGATCCCATCCTCTCCTTAAAAACCTTCCACCAATCCCAACACTGTTTCTCAATGACAATCCAATAAAGTTTCACCAAACCGTTAAAAACCTAGGACTCACCCTCGATCAAACCTTATCCTGGAAAAACCATATCTTTGAAATCTCTCGTCGCACATTTTCCACCTTAAAACACCTCAATTACCTTCGTCATCTTCTTCCTTTTGAAACCCGTAGGCTTTTGATTAGTTCCTTAATATTCCCCCACTTTGACTACTGTTGTGCGGTGTATGGGGGTGTCTCTGGAGATCTCGAAGCAAAACTAAAACGATTATTCAACTGCTTTATCCGCTTCATCTTTGGGATATCCAGGGACACCTCTGTCACCCGATTCTACGAAGAGTTGAAGTGGCTTTACCCTTCCTACCGTTGTAAGTACTTCCTGGCTTCCTTTCTCTTCCAAGTTCTCCAATCCCGCCGTCCTTCTTACATAACAGATATGTTTCTTTTCAAATCCTCAGTCCACTCTCGCCACACTCGCGCACGGCCTTCGGACATGTATACGATGCTCCATCGAACTGCAGCTTTCGACAGATCTTTCCTAATTCGATCTTCATCCTTATGGAACTCTATTCCTTCTAATATCCGTGACTCCAATACTCTTCCGACATTCAAATCTCGCCTGTTCAATCATCTCCTGTCCCTCCAATTTCCGAGGAATCCTAATTAGTTTTCTAATTTCAATTAAAATTAATAACAAAACAGATAGAAGCGTTTATATACCCATTATATTTTATGTTATCTGGTGTTTTGCACTTATTATATTATTAGTATATTGTTAAAAAACAAAAAACACTGAAATGCTTTTTTAATGAAAATTGTATATAAGTACATATTTCTTATTATGTTTATTATCTAGTTTAATTTTCAATATTATTATTTAAGACTGTTTTTTAATCCATTTTTTGTAATTTCTATTGTTTCTTTGTATTCTTTTTGTATACTCTAAGACCTTAAAGTTATTATTTTGATTTTCCTGTTATGTTATTCTAAAGGGACTAGTCCCAGAATAAATAAAGATTTATTATTATTATTATTATTATATATATATATATATATATATATATATATATATATATATATATATATATATATAAAAAAAAAAAAGATTTGTATACATGTAAAGGATCAAATATTCATTATATTTGGAAATCTTTGCAAATTTATACTATGTATACCTATGTTTAACATTGCAACGGAAGATGGATATGTGAGTAGGTAGTGGAAGAGTTGATGTTTGAAGGAAGAGAGAGAGGTGGCCTTACGAATGGAGATGGGCAGGGAATTCTAGAAGGATGAGGAACGAACGAGAAACGATTTGTGAAAGGATGCAGTTTTATGTAATGGGGTATAAAAATTGATTGATTTGGTTCTAGTATTTAACGAATGGAGATCAGATGGTTGGGTGAGGAGCTCTATAAAGGTAGGAAGGTTTTCTATTTTTTAGAGTTTGGAATAAGTAGGAACCAAGGAAATATTGTCGTCGAACAGAAGGATTGAGCCATTTTAAGATGGTGTAATAACCAGAAATATGATCACGTCCACGGGCTCCGAAAATGAATCTGATAAAACAATTCATAAGTCGTTTTAATTTTATTTTTATTTCATCAGTTAGTTCTCCGTACACCAGGCAGCCGTAGTCAAAGTTCGGGAAGATAATAGAGGAAACAAGTAGCTGACGGGTTTTTAAAGGTAAGGATTCACGGAATCTATAGAGCTTTTTGAGTATGGAAATACATTTTCGGGATATTTCGGATACATGGTTATTCCAGGATAGGTTTTGGTTAAAGGTAACTCCAAGATTTTTAACAGTTTTATGGAAAGGAATAGGGATTTTAAGAGCAACGGGTAGTATGGAAGGGAGTTCAAGGTTGGTTTGGAGCCGATGAGGATTGCTTTAGTTTTACCTGCATTAAGCTGCAGCTTGTTATTATTTGCCCATTGACAGATTTGATCTATATCATACTGTACTTTATGTGTTGCGTCTATAAGATGAGAAGGGTGGAAAGAAAAGTATATTTGCAGATCATCGGCGTAAAGATGGTATCTGGAGTGATGAATGGAATCTGGTAAATCATTTACATAAATCGAGAAAAGAGTAGGTGAAAGGGAAGAATCTTGAGGGACACCACTTCAGAGGAAGAGAGGAGATGAAGGACATTTTCCAGGGATGAACACTGTCTGTGAACGATGGGATAAGAAGGAATGGAACCATTTGATGGTACTATTGGATAATGACAGCTTACGAAGTTTGGATAGGAGAATCTCATGATCAACACAATCAAAAGCTTTGGTAAAATCGAATAGGATTAGGATTGGTGTTTTTTTGTTCCTCAATGGAGGACTGTATGTTCTGTGTGATTCTTAATAAGGCGGGTTGGGTGGAATATCCAGAGCGAAAACCTGATTGAAAAGGGTTAAGAAGAGAGTTGTGTTCTAGGTATGTAGAAAGCTGGTTTGGGACTAATCTTTCTAACGGTTTAGATAAGTTTGAAAGAATGGAAATAGGTCTGAAATCGGAAACGTTAGATGGAGAAGAAACCTTGTTAAGAGGACGTACAACTACCTTTTTCCATGCTGATGGCAAGTGGCAAGAATGGCTGGAAGGCAAAGTTTAATCAGTTTTACGGGTATGAAATCTGATCCGTGGCCATTGGTTTTAGATTTGAGGACAGAGGAGAGTAGATCATCGGGAGTGATATAGAGAAGATAAAAAATTTCAGGATTAAATCGAATTATAGAAGGTGAGGCATGAAGAGTGTGGTTTTACAGAGGTATGAGAAGGAAGACTTGTAAAATAGGAATTTAGTTCGTCGGCGGAAAAAGGATAATAATTAGAGGATTTAGAGATTCTTAGAATCCTCCACTTAGACCTAGGATCAGAAGCTTGGATTAAAGAGTCTTGAAAGAACCGGGCCTTGGCGCTGCGTATAGTTGACTGGGTGAGGTTTCGGAGAAATTTAAAGGTTTTGTAATCATTGGGAAGTCTAGTGCGGCGAAACCTCCTCCTGGCTACATCTCTTCGTTTCATCAAGTCTCTTATCTGTGGATTAATCCAAGAAGCTGGTGGACGTTGGAACGTAGGGGTCTTGAGAGGTGCATGGTTATTTAGGAAAGCCAGTAAATTCGACGATAGACATTCAACCATATCATCCAAAGAAGTGAATGATTAGATAGATTCTAAAGAATGATGAATTGGATCGAGGGCAGGGTTAATATTTTCTTTGGTTAGTGCGTCAAGATTATGACATGAAATTTTTTTTTGCGGTAATGGTAGGAGTAGGTATATTGAAGGAAATCCGAATAAAATCATGTGAAGAGAGGAAAGGCGCTGGATACTGAGAGGAGGATAATCAATTTTGTACTGAATCTCTTAAAATGAGATTTAACCAAGTGTCTGAAAAGAGGGTATGGTGGGTAGGTTGATAGGGAACTATAAATAAATTGAAGGAGTAGAAAAGATCAATAAGATAAGATTTATCGGACGAATCGGACAAAATTTTTTTATTGAAGTCTCCTGAGACAATTATATTATCGTATAGAGGAATATAGATAAATAGGGAAGATTCAAAGAAAGATTCAAATCGAACATGAGGAGGTCGGTACACTGTATGCTGTAACATGTTTTAAAATATGAAATTTCAGTTTTATACAACTAATCGTTTTTGAGCTAGACATGACCACATATACACACAGAGAACGTTAGTTTACTTTACATACAGCGATGCGGAAGACAAAGACGTTATCCTGAAGATGACCAGATAAAGGCTACGAGCCGACTGAGGTCGCTCCCCGCCCTTGACAATCGTGTCCGATCCGCCTTCCTACCTCGGAGCAAGGTACTCCTTTATCTCCCTCCTTAATAGCACATTGTGATACCCTTGTTGTTGCTTCTCGAGATTATCAACGCCTTTCCTAATCGTTATGCAATTGGGTCTAATTATCGAGCTGCAGTCACGCAGGAGGCAATCTTCAATGAACCGTCTCTTTTATCGGCGGTGAATTACGCCATTGTCTAAGGCAGAAAATTATCCTCATTCTTCGGCATTCCTTTTTCTTCAGCCTTTGGGATTGATTACAAAAACACAGCTTAATGTGTGATAACTACAGCATTTTCTTTTAAGGTTTCAAAACCTTACTTTATGCATAAATATTTTATAAACATTAATGGAAAATCGACACAGTAAGGTGATTAGGTCGAGTTTTGGGTAACCAGTTTATAGGAGCTATAAATAAATACTGTGCCCTATAAGTGCCTCCTCTTGTCAGAGTAGCTCCACGGCCAAAACAAGAGAATACTAATTATTATTAGGAATTAATAACAGCCGGAATTCGAACACAGTTCTGGTAAAAGTGATACAATATTTTAACTATTATTATTTACTTTAAATTAATCTTTTTTTTTTTTTTTAATTTACAACTGTATAAAATACAAGTAAATATGCTAATTAATGATAAAACATATGAAATAAACATGGAAAGAAACTGCCCATTGGCAGCAGTCTTGATTAGTGAGTCTAAACAAGAAGGTCTCGAGGCCATCGTCTTTCCAGACGCCTCGGAGGATTATCAGGGATTGAAGAGAAAGCAAGGATTGAAACTAATAGATTAGAGTGGGAGTGGGGATTTTTCAAGGAAGGAGTGATACCTGGTACGAGCCAAATCTGCAACATATGGAACATTAAGGTCATTGTTGGAGAAGCCGAGAACGTCGAGCAATTTCCTGTCTTTTCAGTCATGCATGCGGATTCCATGCTAGGCATTTGTCAAGCAGGAGTCCTAAATAGCGGATCTGTTTAACCGGGACAAGCGGAACATCATTAAAGGACACTGTAGGGCTATAGGTTTTCAACGAAGAGTATAGGTAATTTGTTGGGATTTATTGGAATTGATTTTAATTCTCCAATTCTCACACCATACCCCAAGGCCTGTGATGTGGAATTGGAGAGTTTGAGAAGCAATTGTAGGATGGTTATTAACTGATAACACGCAAGTGTAGAAAGGAATGTGTTGGGATATCAGCTGTATAGACTGTGTAAAGAATGGGTCCTAGGATACTGCCATGAGGAACGCTAGAAGTCTGGGTAAAAAGAGATGAATAGGAACGATTGTGGTTTATTTTGAAGGATCTGTCAGAGAGGTAGGGCTGGATGGTTAGGGAGCATGTAGGAGGCAGGAATTAACAGAGTTTGTACAGCAGTCCTAGATGCCAGACTCGGTCAAAGGCCTGTTCTACATCGAGAAAGGCTCCCGTGGACTACAATCCGCGCTATTATTCAGACGAGACAACATATAACATACGGTGACATTGCTGGATGGTGGAATGGAAAGTTCGGGATCCAAACGGGTGGTCTGGGATTATGTGATATGATTCTAGGATATGGTATAGTCGTTTAAGGAGGAGCCTTTCTAGGAACTTAACTATAGTGGGTAAAAGAGATATAGGACGGAAGGAAGAAGTGAGTTCCAGTGGCTTTTTGGATTGGGGGATCATTTTAACAATAGCTAATTTCCAGGATTGAGGAAAATAGTTAGTGCGGAGTATAGAATTGTAAATATAGGCTTTTCTAGGAAGTTGCTTAAGGATTTGGGCAGTGTGATTAGATCGTGTCCAGGAGCTTTTCGGGAAGGTAATTTGTGGAATAAGTCCAAAATATCTGAAGGAGGAAATGCTTTAGAAGGAAGGACCTACTGGAGTGGAATATTAATCTTAAAAAATGAACATACTGGCAGAGATGACCGCGATGTTTTGTGAAATTTAAATTTAAAAACCGACTTAAGTTTATAAGGAAGTAGATGTATCCCGCGGCTTTGCTCGATTTCATTTTATGTAGATATATGTATGCGTTTATTATAAGGGTAACTATAACAAATGTAACTTCGCTATCGGTCAATCATTTACTCCTTCACATGTTTTTATGTGCTACGAATAAGAAGTTATTAATTATAGTATGATCTTACTTTTATTTCGTCCAAATTTATACTCATAATTAAGCAATACAGTTTAGCTTTTTGCCTGGGGCTCCAATTTTTGAGGAATTTTATGTGAAAATATGTATTTTTTTTAACAATATGATTTCTTAAGTAACAACGATATCTCGACTAAACATTCATAACCATAATAACCATCACGAAATTTTAGTTTTTAACATATTCATAAAAAAAGAAAAAAAAAGAAAGTATGTTATACCTAAATAATATACATTTAGCAACCAAAAATGCGGTGGTATTCCATATTCCATGGACCACATTTAATGCATGAATACCAGTATAATATTAATTATATTTAAGAATTAAAGGAATTTATAATATAATCAACTATATTTTACACAGTCAGTTTCTTATTACCAATTCTTATCAGAACCTTCAGACCACTTAAAATTATCTGAAAATTCTCCTAAGCATAGATATAGAAACATCTCTTTTTCATGAATAATGAAACAATAAAGACATTGTTTTTAAGAAGCTTCCATATCAATTTTGCCCCATGACGGAAATACACGTTTTAAGGTCTCCTGAGTCTAAATAACCAATTATTTAAAAATCCTTTGTATATGTAAATGTGAAAAATCTAGTTAAAAAACAAAACGTAAATCGAAACTGAAATAGTACATTCAAAATAGGTATGTGCTAGTGATATTACAATATATTTTGCATCAAAAACGGCCACCAGGAAGTTCTGTATAACATCATTATGGTATAACCAAAGACTCTAAATTCTCACTAACGGCTAAAACGATTTTGATTAAACTCTTGATATCATGTTGAAGGTATTTAATATAGAGTATGTTTATCATTATTGCAATATTTTGACTGAGCATAAATGTCGATGTTTCTAAATTTCAACCTCTAAAGTATGTTGATTTTTGTTTATTGGGTATAATTAACCGCCTCTTATTAACTAAAATTAATGGATTGAAAGACTCTGATAATCAACTGAAGGAGAAAAAGAAAAAGAGTGGTTTCTCAAGTAAAATATTGTTGTCGGAAATGAAAGCGGGTATGCAGGTGAATGATAGATATATCGTTGGAATGATATGCATTTAGAAAACAATTATCTAACATGGAAAGCTGTCGAAGGTAATGGAGAGTGAAGGAAACCGTATAAACTCAAGTTATTATTGTAGATAGTATAATCTCTACTAATATGAGGGGTTACCTGTAACATGGTGGTTAGCATAACATCCTCCTATGCCCAAGGTCCCGGGTTCAAACCCGCAGGTGGCTCTAGGATTTTTTGATGGGAGTTAAAAATCCTTAGTTATTCCGTCCTTCGGAGGGGAACTTAAACGGTGGTCCCGAGCCTGTGCGATGTGAGGTACTCATTAAAAATCCCTATCCTAATTTAACCTGGATAGGCAAAATTTAGGACTTCCAGTGTAGCATCGTCCGATTAGCCACATCAGCATAAAGGGATAATAAATAAACAATCTACGGGTAGGTCTTTTTTAAATAAATGTTTCCATGGAAACTCAACGTTAACTTATAATATTTATTTCAAGTAAGGAACTATGTATTTTTTTCCCTATTTATAATGTATTTGTATATTTATAATTAGTGGTAGCCCCTGGTTGTAAACAGCAAGCTTGTTTACCGATCCAATCTTATTTCTGGGAAGTCTTTTTCAAGGGTATAATTAACTGGAAATTCACTCACAACCTACCTCCGGGTATGTGAGACCCGTCAGCAAATTGGTGGTCTATCACAAAACATGAGGTAATGACCATATCCTACTACTGCCATCGAAGATGTGGAATCGTCGAAAACAACACCTCAGCAGGCCTTTCCTACTAACCGAAAAAGAAAAAAATGTACTAAAAATTTATTATTTATGTATTTTTATTCATAGATAATCCGTTATTTAAATTTTTGAAGTATCAGCAATAAAAATAAAAGTAAGAACTTTGTTTAAAGATCTTTAAAAAAAGAAGTAAATAAACTAATTCAGTAAAATAACCAAGTAAACTAAATAGGTCATTTTCTCGTTGTTTAAATGCAAGGCACGAGCGGTCGTACCTCATCTATTCTAGGAAATAAATCATATCTCTAGCATGGTACATGTCCAGAAGCACCAGGTATCATGTCTATTTCCCCTAAAGATCGCCATCTCAGATGGTATTCATGGAAACATCGGATGAATACCGAAGAGCCTCCAAGAGCTCCACATAGGTAGAGTCTGGTTCTGCGGGTCAAGTTCAATGTCTCGCCCACAACTGTCTTACGGCAGGGAGGAAGTGACTTGCCGTTTCCTGAACCACGGTTCGGAAAGGTCGATCGGCTGATTGCTGAGTCTTGTCAGGCAAACAGGAAAGATAGAGGTTAACCTTTTTGCTTAAAGCTTGAAACAGAACATTGTTCTAGTCATCATTTACATACCTATTATTAGCAACAGGCTCATTCGAACTTCTTGTTTTTTAAACAAATTGCATAATACAGTAAACATGTTCACCATAAATACTGAGAGCGAAAAATTGTCACAAAACGTGTCAAATTTATAATTAAGTATTCCATACGGAATTCATAAGTATCCAATACTGGGGCATTTACATTGTTTATACCCATGACATACCAATCCACTCTGACACGTTAATTGCTATTGCGAGGACACCACGTTCTCACATAACATCAGGATCCAATACAGACCTCGCCATCCTTAGATCACATATTAAAAGATTGGTGCAAATTATGGAAAATTCGACTTAATCATTAGAAATCAAGAAACATAATATTTACCCCTAAGACTTACATGCCCTCCAGTCTTCAATGAGAACAACCCTATTCCTCAGACAGACACATTACTTTATCTCGGACTCAACTTCCACAGAAGAATGACATGGGGACATTTGGACATACTCCTCACAAATATACGGCGTATTAAAAAGACTCACTCTTTTCATTTCACAAAAAAACTTTTTCAATCCAAAATTTTACGTCTCATAACAAATGCACCATGGTAAGATACTAAAAAAACTTTACACACTGCCTTACACTTATATATACGATTTCATAATAACTTAACCGGACAAACCAACACACATATAAGATATATGGCTACAACCGACATGCCTATGAAGTTGAGGAGGAGATTAAAAAGGTATTGGATGCGAGATCTCCCGAGTTAACAAATAATCGATCAGCTCAAGGAAGGCATGCTATTGGTTACTAATTAGTGGTGGGCATAATAGAATGATCGTCATAATCAGATGATCGGACTTCGATGATTTAAATAATCGAATGTTCCAATGATTAGGATGCATTATGTGAGACGATATGTAATCCCCGTCTCTATAGTGGCTGAGCTGGCTGAGCCTAGGTGCAAATATGCATATTTATGTGTTGAGCAAAAAAAAAAAAAAAAAGAAAAAAAAAGGTCGTTCGATTTCCCGAACTCCTTATAATAATACCTCGATTAACAGTTCAGTTTGAATGATCATTCGCTTATCCAAACCGATTAATCCGATGATTGATTAATTCAAATGATTGAAATAATCGAATGATTCGATAATCGTCATTTGATTATGCCCACTCCTAGTACTAATCCTTCCTCATGGCTCACATGTCAACATTACCTACATGATTCTTCACGTTTGCTGATTTACTGTTTGGACAGGTGCAAATCAAGATTTTAAAAGAAAAAAAGTATTCCAAATAAAGCTTACAGGTTCTTAAAAAAGTAATCAATACAATATGAATTTAACTGCATTATCTGTATTATACTAGTAAAGCGTGATATATCTCTCTGTAAAAATGGTTGTTTGACTAAATTAATCTTATAGATTCTACAATGCCCGAGGGAGTCATAAAATAGTATGTGGTCAAAAGCAATTCCAGAGAATACATAATGGAATAGAATATAAATAAAACAATAAAATAAATAAATTCTGATAGATTCATGTGATTAACAAAACTAAATAATAATCCAATTTTGCATCCCAAATTCTTCAATCCCTCATCAGAGACCTTGAGGAATAGTGTCAAAAATCAGGAAATCAAAATGAAATCCAACATATCCCATTAAATAACTTTTTACCTTCGTCGTAAAGTTATGAATTTCTGCCCTACAGTCTCCATTAATTACTCTCTCGATTGATCTGTCGAACAGATCCGATACCGAAGACTCCATCTTGACAAACGACTTACTTGGAATCCTCATACGATACTGAAACGACGAGAAACTGCTCTCCTCTTTCGGTTACTTCAACACTTATTGGAAAAACACTCTAACATTCCACTTAACTGCAAAAGGCTTGTCTGCTTGACCATCATAAGGTCAATCTGGACCTAAGGGATTGAGCTTTAGGGCTCTACTCAACCATCGAATATTTCCCGGATCCAATCCTTGCATCCAAAATTCTTTCCGCTAGTGCCTGTCGAACAGATCCGATACCATGGACTCCATCTTGACAGACGACTTACTTGGAATCCTCATACGATACTGAAACGACGAGAAACTGCTCTCCTTTTTCGGTTACTTCAACACTTATTGGACAAACACTGAAACATTCCACTTAACTGTAAAAGGCTTGTCTGCTTGACCATCATAAGGCCAATCTGGACCTAAGGGATTGAGCTTTGGGGCTCTACTCAACCATCCAATATTTCCCGGATCCAATCCTTACATCCAAAATCCTTTCCGCTAGTGCCTGTCGAACAGATCCGATACCAAGGACTCCATCTTGACAGACGACTTACTTGGAATCCTCATACGGTACTGAAACTGAATAATTATCGTCTACTTCAAAACTTACTAAACACTAAACTACAAACGGCTCATTTACAGGACTGTTATAAGGCCAATCTGGACGTACGGACTTCACCTTTGGGACTCTACTAAATCATCGAATTAGTAGAATAATCATCAAATCCTTACAATCCGAAATCGTCAATGCTCCATAATGACCTTAATGTGCAGTATGTAACTAATTTGGCCCGAACCAGGTACTCTCCTTCCATAACAGACTTTATTCCAACTCTAATCCATTAGTTCCAATATATTCTTTTTCTTCAATACCTGATGATATTCTGTGGGTCTGAAAAGAAGATGGCCTCGATACCTTCTAGTTTAGAATATTTTTAGAGTGCTGCCAAAGGGTAGCTTCTCTACAAATCTGGTTCAGGTCTATGTTCGTTTTTAGCCTATTTACTAGTTATGTTTTATAATACAGTTGTACATATCAATACATAATATTAAAAAGAAAAACAAAAACTAAATTAATTAATTAACTAAGTTAAGCTGAACAATAAATAAAAGAAAATTTATTATTAAAAGTTTCATATTTGATTTAAAATATCAGCGTTATTTTTTGAAGACTAAACCTTATAGACTATTGCAACATCGAACAGCTGTAGAATGCTTTTAAATCCGTTCCAAAACTACAATACAGTTTTTAGAATTTCAATGATGTATGATATATATTTCTTTATTAAATTAGTAAAATTCAGTGGTTTCATTATATTTCAATAACTTTTAAATTAATAGAAACGTCAAACAGTGTATCAATATCAGAGACAAAAGTAGGTCTGCAATTACAGTGATATACTGTAGAAACTGGACAAATAACAAGATTTAATGTGTTAAATATGGCACCGAGCTATGGTTGTGCTTAGATTAACATACTATGAATACATATTTATAGTTATTCTTACATTCCTTGAAAATAATGCTGAATAATAGAAAAAAAATAAAATAATAGAATAAAAATAAAATAATAGAATAATAAAATAATAGACTACATCGCTGTTTCGAAACCTATGAGAAGGGAGGAGGGGGTGCATTCACACGTATCCTAAACCTGCCATTGGCCCCCTTGGTTTGTTCATTTAATGTCACTTTATGGAGCTGTGGTTAATCGGTCGATGCTACATTGAGAGTCCTAAATTTCGCCTATTAAGGTTTCAAGGATAGTAATCCTTAACTAATACCTCACATCGCTTAGGCCAAGGATCACTCTTTTACGTCCCCTCGAAGGACGACATAACCTAGGGCTATCTGCCAGGTTTGAACTAGCGATCTTGTCCGTAGGAGGCTCTTATTCTAGGCGCAACACCACAGGTGACTCCTTATAATGGCCCAATGAAATCAATTAAATTTTGTACATACAGTTTTTTTTTCTTTTCTAGACTGAGTTGTACCATGTATGTGGGAGTTCTTTTCAATTTACAACTATTCTACATACGAAATATTACATGTAATGTTCCATAGTATGGATTTTTACAACGCAACTGGAGATAAATTTAAGTGAAAACATTAGCGAATAATAATTTTATTTTTTTATTTTTTCAATTTAATGTACGGGTTTTACATAAATGCGTTTAGAGCTCTTTTTTCGCCTTAGATTGTTATTCTGACATTTATTTATTTTAGGGAAATTAGGTTTTTAGTAAAGCATTTCGGCCTAATGTTTTTTCACCATTAAAAGCTGCAAATAAATCTTTTTTTTATTTTTTTTTTTTATAATTATTATTCATTTCTCACTGATAGTCAAATATCGTATAAAGATATTATAACAATAAAATAAGAGGATGGCGAAATATAAAATTTATATATTTGTTAATCAATAGAGTTATTTGAGACAGGAATTTCAGTAAAACCCAATCATAACTCGCGATACACCATACAATGTATGACTATCACATATGACAGCGAGATTACTCAGAAGTAATTTGCAAATGACAAAGAGCGATATTGCTAGATTGAAGTGAAGGTTTAACTACTGTCATTTGACCTCTGCACCGTTAGCTTTTATTTATCAACAGAGTGACTTTCACAAACCTCCTGTTTTATAGTTGTTGGCTTATGACAGCCGTAATTTCGATCTCAAGAACTTCAAGGATATCAAAACGACTAATTAAAATATAAACGAGCAATAGCGATCTATGGTGTGGTTTAATTTATGGGTTTAAATAGGGCACTGAGCTATAGTTGTTTTTAGATTAACATGCTTGAGTAACAAAGCAAGAAAACACTGCAGGGACAACTGTATGTGAACAATGAAATTCAGATCATGCAGGTGCAGCAGATTGAGACACGTACTTCCCAAGACGAAACATAAGAAATGTGACGTTTCGAGTTGAATAGTATTGAGGTACAAGGGTTGTAATGACGAATTATGAAAGAGAGATGCAATAAAAAAAAAAATAAATAAAACAACTAAAAAACTTTGGAGAGAAATTTAAAAAAAAAATAAGATAATAAAATTCTTCTTGAGCAATATGTATATATATATAAATATATTTTTGTTTTTAAACCAACTTTAAAATATTGAAAAGTAAAAGGTAAGTGAAAGTATTTAAATGAATTTAAAGAAAAATGAGTTATTTCTGTTTCATCATAGTAACATATATGCGCAATGGTTTTATGTATTTACATTCCGAAAAGTAATATATTAATGCATATTTAAATTTTAAGCTTCCATCCTCTAATACATTTATATATATATATATATATATATATATATATATATATATATATATATATATATATATATATATATATATATATATATATAAAAACCTGTACCACTACAACCCATGAAGGGTCTTGGGCTCAGTACATATAGAGATTCGTACTGTTTCTGGGCCAACGGCAGTGCAATGAGGTGATTAGGCCTTAATCGCGCTCAGCCGCCAGGTTTTTCCCCAATTATTTGGGTACCCACTTTACAGAGGCTGGGTCTGCCCCAGGAGAGTCTCCATATATATATATAATATATATATATATATATATATATATATATATATATATATAACTTTTCCAATCCTAATACGATGATATGGCTGATTGTACTGAATATATAAAATTAAAGGGACTTTGGAGGAAGAAAATAGTAGCATTTAAGTCCTGTAAGACTATTTCACTCAAATAAAACCTACATGATCTAAATGCCCATTACATTTTACATAGATATGGTGAGTTTAATCAAAATCGCTAGGGCTGTTTTAGAGAAAAAAGTAAAAAGGAACATCAGGTCAGCCGATTCAGTGAAAAGTTGCTGTGACATCTCGGCTGTATAGTCTTTAAAACAAAATTTGAGTTTCGTACGACTTTTCATTTTCTTGCTAGTCTTACCACCCACCCACACACACACACACACACACACACACACACACTATAATAGTATAACTCAGTAGTATGGAGGGTAGAGGACTGACCTCCCGGGTAGGTCCCCAGTAGTATGAGGGTCCTGGGGGTATTTCACCTGTGGAACGATCCTAGGAAACGGAAACCACCCTGGTACACACCCAGCCACTCTATAAAGTGGATACCCGAATATTGAGTAAAAAAAAAGAGTCTGATTATCATCTCAGCCTAATTACCTCCTTGCACGCCCATTACCTATGAACCGGTGATGTACTGACACCGGTGTGTTGACATATATGTACCGAGTCTCATATATAGGAAATACAACACATATAAATGACAGAAATTTTATTATTCAACATATGATATTTGAAAATGTAAATGAAGAGTAGATGTTGACTGGACATGAAGCCATCGCGCATGTACTATCTAGTAAACAATGACGTTATCCTGAAGAAGTTTTGGAAATTTGGCATATAAGCTCTGTCAGACTATTTCAATGAACGTATATATCTAATCTGATATTATGAACTACTAGATAAACGTTCCAAACTTCCAGTATATTACAAAAGACTCGTTTACATCACTATTATGAGACCAACAGTAGGTAGTTCTTTCTCAAGACATTTTCATGACTTTTTTTCATTATTCATAATTACTCATTGTGTTGTTTAATACAGTTGTGAATTACTATAAATAAAAATAAAATAAAAAGAAAGATATAATGAACTCCACGATATGACGAGTTTGGGGGCAGAGAGACTCTCAAACATCTATCACTAAAGTGCCCGGCGTACAAAGCACAAAGAGAAAAATTGGTCTTGGAGATAAAGATTAATCAAAACGTTAGTTATGAAAATTTAAAAAATAAATCTGATATTATAGAATATTTTTAAAAAATCTTCAGAACTGTATCAAAGAAAATTAAAATAGGGTTCATTATGATATGTACTACGTGGGACTTCTTGTAGGTTGAATTTGGTGAAAAGGTTGCTTTTACATCTGTGGCATTTCCTATATTAAAATGAAATTTCAGTTTTTGCAAGGCTTTTTTTTTTTTTTTTTTCCATTTTGAAACAAAACACCACTTATAGACTTTTTTTTTTTGGGAAAATCTTGATTTTGATGACAGGTGATTTTGACACAGGATACATTAAAATGAATATTTAATCTATAGATAAATGAAAGTAAAAAAAAAAAAAGTTCTGTAAATAAAACAATATATTTTCTCGAATGCAGTATCTTATGCAAAGTATAGATATACCAAACAGAAAAGTGTATACATCTAGATCATTGCATTAATTAAACAACTGAAAACAACGCAGAAAATTATATTAAATGACTGATAGACACAAAGCTTTTATGTTTTTAACACTATAGAGGAGTGAAAGATTAATCAGTTGATTATTGAAGTTAATGACACTCACTGACAAAAAGGATGTAGAAGTGCAAAGCAAGCGACCAGGACACCTAGCAGCAACCTCATCGAAGCAGCAATGAGAGGCATCGTACCCCACCACGGCCGCGGCATAGAAACCTTGGCATATCCAACTCTCGGCCCTTGTCAACCCGGCAATAATACTTTAATTACCTGAGCACTTTCCAATCCATTAAATGATAAACAATTAAAGTCAATCGCTGGCTCTGAAAATAGCCGAGGTAAATGAAAATTATAAGCGGTGTTTTATTACCGAAAGAATTTATAGATATCGTATTGCGGTAGAAAATAGAATGGTTGAATTATAAGGTCATATATAATAAACAATGATCAAGTTATTTTTTAAACTTTTTCTAATTTTTTTTTATCTAAATATTATTCTATCCACACCTTTCATACGGTTGACAATCAGTGAATGTGAACGATGATAAATTTGATGTTGTGACGTGTTGGCATGATGGAGAGAGGATGACCTGTGCCATCTTTTCCTGGCGTGATTCCAAATAAACATTTATGTTAGAAGGTCCCTCCTTCAACTTTCAGCCTTATTTCTGTTCATTGACTATTGGCATGTGAAGGTCTGTATATAAAGTAATATTGCTAACGTAGCATAGTGAATTTGCTAGAGTTTTAAAAGCTTTGGAGTGAAAAATTTGAAAATTTTTACGAAAGGGTTTTTTGACGGGTAAGGCCAAAGGACCTCAGTAAGTGAAAGTTTTCACTATTTGTTTAAGTTTTAATTTTGAACGTCTTGATAGTAGTGAGTATTAGTCTTTGGTTTAGCGTCATCTGTCTGTTCTTGATGTATGGCCCTTATTATGTTTTTATATATCTTATTGTGTCTGTCTGTGGAATTTGGATATTGAGAAGACATACTGGAGGGCAAGTTTTATGTCGAAGAGTGAAAGTTTGGATTTATTTGTCTTAGTTAAGTCGACTTTTCCAAAGTTTGCACCGGTCGTGAAATTGTGTTAATAAATATTTAGATTAATAATATTAACAAAAAAAAAAAAAAACTATTCTGGGACTATTTCCCTTAAAAAATACAAATTTGTGCAGTACATATTAATATTTATGTCGGGCCAAGAAAACAATAAAATTATTTACAAATATGCAAAAAATAAACACAAATAAGACCCATATACATTTATGTAGAGAAAATATGAATAATAAACATAATAATAACCACAACCAAAAAATGAAAATAAAAGAAAGAAAAGAAATCTCCTAAAGCCTAATAAAAAAACTAATAATTATTCCACAGTGCTGGTAAAATAGATAATTATATTTTTCATTGAAATTAAGATAAGTAAGTTGCAGATTCACATTTGTTGATAGATTAGATATCTGAAACTATTGGAAGTTGAACTTCATTCGATAAAATAAATCCACCATTCACGCTATTTATTTATTTAGAGTAAAAATGCGAGTAGTAAAACTCTGTCACCAAGGTCGTTTTTAAACCAGCATTTATTGTAACTAAAATGCAAAATTGATAATGTCAAAACAGCATATGTATATTAACATCGCAATAGAGAGTTCAATTTCGACTGAACTAGACGGGTGACCGAGCGGCTTACTACACTTGCAATAGGTAATAGACTTTAAGCAATGTCGAGTATCTGTGGTCATTGAGAGATAAACTAGATCTTCCAGATGATTATCCTTGTCCTGGTATGTTTGGCCCGTCAGACTAATGGAGGCAACTCGGACGAAGGTGTAATGAACCTACCATGTGTATCTGAATTGTGAACAGTGTTGTGGTCTCGCATGATGTGAAATACCCACTCTAAAGTTCGACCCTTCCTGACCCCAAATAGCCTAAATTGTTGTTATAAACCGATCTATTATCCTAAAAGGAGAGTGGATAGGTGGCAACGATACTGCCATATCATTACTAGTTATTAGGGCAGTCAATAAACTGACGAGCAACCATGATAACGAAGATTCGTAGAAGCGTAAGGTTTGAGTACTTTTTCAGGAATTTCAGTTCTATCCCAGGGTTGAAAACTGTCAGCAAACAAACCAAAATCGCACGACTAAACGAAATTGTAATTAACAAAAAAATATTACCAATCCGATCCGTAATGTTTTCCTGAACTTTTCAATCGTGTAATAGTCATTTTTTTCAATTAAAAAATGTAGAGAAAATCGTATAGTATTTCAACGTTTTTTCCGCAATATTACGAACTTTTTATTGAAGGAGTTAATATTTCTAACCCGACTATTCGTACCTATCTTTGATGATTTGTATGATCAAAATAAGGAAGCAAGATAGGTATTTAATATCCTGAAGCCATCAAATTCCTCCCGTATCCAATAATTGCAATCCAAAATCCTTCGAAAGATCCTAAATACTCCTTATTTTGTCACCAATAAAACTATCCATAAGGACCTGAATATCCCATTAGTTGCAGACTTAGCCAGAATTATATATACCTCTTTTCATTCCAAACTCCTAGACCACTCAAACCCGCTTGTTCTTATCCTCTCATCTCCATCTATTCCTAATAACCCTCTGCCTGAAAAGACAGTGGCCTCGGAATCTACTAATGAAATAAACATTGAAGTGCTACCGATGGTCAGCTTCTTCACAAGAGTTCATCAAGCCAATTTTAATTTTTTTCACATCTACTTGTTGCATTCTTTTAATACAGTTGTAAATATCATGAAATAAATTTTTAAAAAATATTCTGAAATCCTAGGACATCCTAATTTTCGGCGGAACCCATAGGACTGGCTTTCTCTTTACAATCCGATCACCGGAAAATCAGTGAAAGTATCTTTAGATTGAACAGCATCCTAGTTCCGGATGTTTACTAGAGAGGCAACCGTGACTTAGTCGTTCTTTCTTTTATAATCCTACCCACATTGAACAAATAAATAAATAGAAGATGACGCTTGAGTGCCCTATCCACTGGACCACCAGGCTCCTTATAGCGTTAAATGACCAATGTGTTTTTAATTAAATATCCTAATAAGTGATTTTGATTGCTAAATTAAGCATATTATTTTTTGAAAATCAGTAAATAAGCTTAAGGATAAAATACATAAAAAAAAAAAGAGAAATTGCTCATTGGCAACACTCCAGTAAGTAATCTAAACCAGAAGGTCTCAAAGACATCTTCTTTTCAGATGCCCCGAAAGACTGTCTGAGATAAAAGAGGAAGCAATGATTGAACCTAATGGGTTAGAGAGGGATTGGAGTTTATCATGGAAGGATTTATATCTAGTTAGGACAAAATCAGAAACATGGGAACATTAAGGTCTTTATCGATGAGTTTATTTTTGACAAAATAAGGAGCGTTGAGGAATTGAATACGGGAAGAATTCGATGGTTTAGTAGAGCCCCAAAGCTCAATTCGTAATCTAGACTGGCCTTATGATGGTCATGTAGATGAGCCCTCTGCAAATCCTACCTTCAGTAGTGCAAGGGGGCAGAGTTGGATTGACGTGACAATGGCAACACCTGTGCTGGCGAACCGCATTGTCGATTGGACCCTCCGATCTGAGACGAGTTCCGACCACCAAGCGATAGTCTTTAGACTTTTGGAAAATACGGAAAGTTCCCACGGTATCGATAAGGGTTTCATGACCCGAAGAGGAAATTGGAATGCCTTTCGGTCTACGCTGGAGGGAAAAATAGTGGATGAAGAATGGGATGCGGCCGAGACTGATCTTACCGATGACTTGGATTACAGGGTATCCAGGATCACTGAGATCATCCGTGATGCCGCTGAGGAGACCCTCCAGCACCGGAAGGTGAGAGCTCGACCTGTCCCATGGTGGACGCCGGTCTTAACAATTATGAAGAGAGAGCTCTACAAGGCCCGGCGATCGTACCAGAGGCGTAGATGTGACGTGACGCGCGCTACACTTCGAGACGAGTATAAGTCACAAGCCAGGGCTTACCGAAACGCTGACTCCACTGCAAGTAATTGCAGCGTTGAAACACGATACTGCCCAAGCAACCACCCTTGAAGAGGCGGCGAAGATATTTATTTCGGAGACCTACCCCAGAGATGATCCTTCTCAGGATGGCGAGGACGATTGTTTTATTAGACGCACTACGGTATGCCCACCTGGTACGGACTTATGCCCACCATGGGACATATGGGACCTCCGTGTTGCTGTGGATGGACAAAAGACTGGTCGTGCTCCAGGTTTAGACTCCATTGACTCGGCAATTATAAAGAACAGTATCCCCTATATCGAAGATAGATTGCTATCATTATTCAATGATTGCTTGGATAGGGGATACTTTCCAAAAAACTGGAAGATTGCTGACATAAGGCTCCTGTACAAAGGAGGAGACAAAGACAGGCAAAAATCAAAATCTTACAGGCCGATATGCCTCCTACCGGTAATGAGCAAAATTTTGGAAACTCTAATGGCCTCAAGCCTACGACCGGTCTTTTTGCGAGCTGCCCATCCACGGCAGTATGAATCAACCAAAGGAAGGGGAACCGTAGATGCTCTGCTGAACATACGCCGTGACGTCGAAGGAAGGACTGAGAAATATGTTTTACTTATTTTGTTCGACATATCCTCCGCCTTCGACAGTGTGTGGTGGCCAAGCGTACTACAGCAGTTGCACAAATATGAAGCTCCCAGCAACTTGTACGATCTCATGAGGAGCTACCTGCAGGACAGGACTTTAAGGATAAGAGGCAACTTCTATGAAGTAGAAGATACTGTGGAAAGAGGTTGCCCACTGTTCTTGCTCCTGCATTGTGGAAATTGGTGTTTGACGAGTTGCTGAGAGTACTGGAAGAAAATCGGTTCCCCGCAACGGCGTATGTAGACGATCTGGCCGTATTGGTGGCCTCGAATAGTAGAGCTGGTCTGAAAGAGTCAGGTGAACGGTGTGCCAACCTAGTAAGCAGATGGTGCGAGAAGAAAAAGTTGAAGATGGCCACAGCCAAGACTCAAACTATTCTCTTGCGAGGTGCGACTGACAGGGCCCATCCTATAACTTTAAATATTCAAGGAGCCAATATTCGTCCAAGTGAGGTTGTTACCTACCTTGGCATTAGGATTACTTCAAAGTTCAACGTCACGCCTCACTTGGACCACTTAAGAAGTAGGGTAGGCTTGACTCTTAATGGCCTCAGCCGTATAGGGGGGCGCTTTTTGGGGCCTCAGGTACCCAGCGACATTGGCTATTTACAAAGGAGTGGTTTTGGGTATCCTGAGGTATGCGTCCCCAGCATGGAGTCAGAATCTCTCGCACCGACAAAAAAGTAAGTTGGCCACGATCCAGCGAATAGCTCTACTCCGGGTCACCAGAGCGTTTAGAAGTGTCTCATGAGGCGGTGCAGATGTTAGCAGGAGAGATACCAATAGACCTTCTCCTAAGAGAAGACTATTACGTACATAAAATCAAGAGAGAAGGTATGGCGGATCTACCAGAAAACCTTAGAGTGAGGATCAACTTAGAACCCAGCAAATGGAAGATGATTCTCCGGGAGATCACGATAGAGGAATGGAACCGTCGGTGGGTGACGACGCCAAAAGGTGCTGACCTAAGGAAGTATTTCCCCACCGTCGGGTCAAGACTGGAAAAAACATGGATCCTCCCGGACTACTGGGTTTCACAGTTCCTCACGGGGCATGGGGGCTTCCGAGCAAAACTTGCTAAGCATGGGAAAAACATAAGTCCCCTATGTCCCAGTTGTGGTGTTCCGGAGACCGCCGAGCATATTCTCCTTGCCTGTGCCGCTTATGAGACACTAAGAACAAATCTTCTGAAGAACACAGGCCTCTACATCCTCACGGAGAGTGACATTCCTTACCTAGTAACCAAAGAAAACTACCCGTATTACAAAGCATTCGTGTACGGGTGGAAAGAATGTGTTGGTCCAAGTCACTTCACGCTAGTTAGGGGAGAAGCATAAAGAAGGCTGCTGAACATTTGAACTAACTTTGAAGACATAAAGCACTGTGGGTTGTAACTTGGTACTTCCTTCAACTGCAAGCACCCGTATTGCCTTCAAGGCAGGGAAGGGTTTAAATAAATAAATAAATAAAAGATGAGCCTTTTGCAGTTAAGTGGAAGATTAGAGCGTTTATCTAGTAAGTGAATGAATGAATGAAAAAAGAACTTTATTCTGGGACTAAGTCCCTTGAGAATAATACACATGTACATACAAAATAATGATTACAACTGGCCAAAAAACTAACAATATTAATGATTGCAATAATTATTAACAATTATTTTAATCGATGAAGAGAGAGAGAAATGAAAAGTATAAATTAAAAAAATTACAGTAATATCACTGACAAACCAAAAAAACAAAACAAAAAACATTAGAATAATTAAAAATATAAATGAAAATAAACTTTACTACATATATTATTATGTTATGAAGTGTAGACATTTCTCACATCACTTTAATTGCTGTACTGAAATTAGTTGGCATCTGATTGGGAAGCAAGAAGGTGTTTAAAAAGGAGAGATTTGAAAGAAGGAGCATGACGGATGTGTGATGGGAGAGTATTCCAGAAGAAAGTGGACCGAGCTAAGAAGGAAAATTCACATTTTTTGGTTCTATGGGAAGGCGTATAGAGATCAGAAAGACGGGATCTGGTTTCCTGAATATGGATTGTGGATTTAAATTGCAGGAGACTATAGATGTAAGAGGGGCGGTGGGAGCGGATGACTTGATAGTGAAAGGAACCAAGGAAATATTGCCTTCGAATCGAGGGAAATAGCCAGTTTGACTCATCATAGAGGTGGGACACATGTGACCGTCTTGAGGTACCGAAGACAAATCTTAAGAAACAATTCATGGCTCGTTTCAATCTGCCCTCAAGCAACCTTGAGAGCCACCATATACTGCACAACTATAGTCAAAATGGGGAGAAATAAGGAAGGATACAAGGGCTTCCGGGAGGATAGTGGGAGAAGGTGACGGGACCGCTGAAATAGTTTTAGTGTGCTGATCGATCTTTTGGAAATTTGGGCAATATGGGGTTTCCACGATAAGTTTTGGTCAAGGATTACGCCAAGGTTTTTGACGGAGGAGGTGAAGGTAATAGGGTGATGATCAAGCAAAAGAGAAGGAGGGGTGATGATAGAACTAAGGAGGAAATTGGAACCGATTAAAATGGCCTGGGTTTTCATAGGATTAAGCTTAAGACTATTCAGGTTTGCCCAAGTACTGATCCTATCTAGGTCTGCCTGAATATTTTACAAAACCTAATGATAATTCAGAAGGAGGGAAGGATAGATAGATTTGGAGGTCATCAGCGTATAGGTGGTAGGAACAGTGATGGATTGAATTAGGGAGGTCATTGATATAGATAATCTTAAGGGGAAAGAACTAGGTAATTCATTTCTTTTCAATAGATCGGTGTTTTTTTCATTATTTTTTTCTTAGCCCCTTATTTTCTCTTCTAAAAGCTCCTGCAATGCTGGTAAGTTCTCCTTACCTTCGGTATTAAATCGGTTTCTTTCTTTAAATATTTTAGAATTTTGTTAAAAATACGAGATGCTAGAAATATCAAACTACAAATATTTTCTCCCATAAATTTTAGCGACCTGAGGCAGTGCATCGTTTTATCTTTTTCGATTGAAAAAAAGGAACATATTTAATAGTTTTCCCTTTCCTATCAACTCCTTCATTAGGTTAATTAATGTCTGATTATTTTCTTCAGATTCTCTTTTTGAATACTGTTCAAGAATGTGAAAAAGTAGAGGAGAAAAAGAAGGAAAACCTCTCTAGAAGTTACTAAAAGTATTTACAGAACATTTTTTCCGATTGATGCTAGGGTTGTTTATCTCTTGTAAACAATTTTAATAAAATATCCTTGAAAGAAATTTCTAAAAGAAATGAACTCGTCTGTCAATAGTTAATTAAGTGAAAATCGATAACTCCAGATAAAATCGTTACGCAACTGATAATAAAACAAGAAGAAAGTGTATATTGCAAGAAGATGGTTTAGTAATTCTTAACAATACTAAGACAAATATGAAACGAGATTCATTGATAATATCATGATAAAGATTGCAAATAAATTAATTAATAAAACTTATATTTAATAAAAAAAATATTTTTTCTATCAAATGATAAAGAACCGTTATCGGTTGAAAACTAGAGATCTGCCGCTGGCATCTTATCACTAGGTCAAGGACGCTTTCTTATCAGTGTCCTCAAATGGAAGATTTGCCCGGAAGTACGAGTTCTCTAGGTTCAAATTATGTAACGGATCTATTTAATAACAGATCTAATTATTAACAGTTATAAATTTACCTATCAAAATCAAAAATACGTAACTTTAATTATTAAAAGTCTAGTGCGCGGAACACACGACTTTCCCTTATACCCGTGTTAAAATTGATATAAGAACTGGTTTTTTAGCAATGATAACAACATGAAAAGGTTGAAGGTATTAATAAAAAAAAAACAAAAAAAACCTGTACCACTACAAACCATGAAGAGTTTTGGGCTCAGTACATGTAGAGATTCGTACTGTTTCTAGGCCAACGGCCGTGCAATAACGTGATTCGTCAAGATCACGCTCAGCCGCCAGGTTTCGCCTTTTTTGGGTACCCACTTTATAGAGGATGGATGTGCCCCAGGAGGGTCTCCATGCCCCAGGATCGCCCCCCGGCTGAAATAACAGAATAAATAATATTCCGTTACAACCCACTGATTTGAATCCAGGGCCCGGAGCACATTAGACTAGCACTCTACCCACTAGACCACGCCGCTCCCGAAGGTACTAATAAATTAGATAAAATTTGTAAAAGGAAATTTAAAATATCGGCATTTAAGCACTGTCAAAATATTTCAATTAGAATGAACTCTACATGACATTAAACTTGACATTGAGGTAGGGAATTTAATCAAAATTTCCGTTTCGGAGAAAATCTTAAAAAGTTGCAAACTGCAAGGTATAAAGTGGGTCTTCTGGATCGCCGATTTTGTTGAAAAAGTTGCTGTTATATCTCAGGCATATATTCTAAAATTTAAGTTTTATGCATATAATCATGTTTGAGCTAGACTTACCAAAAACTTAGACATTTTTGCGGACCCTTAAACGTGCATTCCCGGTATAAACTTGTCAACGACCGCAATATTTTCCCTTACTATAGATTTCAGACATAGGTTAGCTAAAGTAAAAAGCAATTAAAGGTGCATAAGACAAAGAGATTTATCGTTACAATGTTGTGTTTAAATGAAAAACAGTGTCAACATTCGGAAAATATGTGAGAAGGTTTTCCTGAAAATACGATAATAATAAAGCAGACAAATTTTGGAAATTTGGAAAAATTAATGTTTGCTCTCTCTAATAACATTTTAGATGGAGTCGTGAAATTCAAAAAATGAGTCGAATGGGAGACCTTCAATATTATTGAGATTGAAAAAATAAAATATACTAACTTACTGAGTTGTTTCTTCTGTTACAGCCTCGGTATATTCAACTTCAGTCGTCTCCGACATCTGAGTTGTAGTTTCATCTTCTCCCAATGGAGTTGTTTGGGAAGAAAGTTCATCAGAGGAAGAACCAGATTCAGGATCAGATGGATTAGCGAATAAAGTTAGGGGTGAGGATGCTGTTGTGGATGAAGTATAAACAGAAGATTCGGTGGGACGATAAATAGCTGTTGTTGGGTATGGTTTCCTAGTGGGACACAAGTTCCAGAAAACTTTGGTGTTAGCGGGACCTTTTGACATGAATAGTTCTTTAGGGTTTTTCAAGAGATCCGGCTTCTTAGTAAAACACAGATTCCATATTATCCTCCTTTCTGTCGTAGCCTCTTCGAGCGGAGGCGGCTCTGATGATAACAGAGTGTTTGTTAATGGCTTCCACAATATTTTTCCTCCATCCTTGTTCTCTACTGGTAATGCAGTAACAGTGGTCATGAGATTAATTTCAGTAGAACTAGTCTTTCCTGACATATTCTCATGGCTATAAAGTAAATATTTAGACTTTTTAACACTTGATTCATTTTGATGGCTAATCGAAATGGTGTTGTTCCATAAATCCGTGAAATTTTGAGATAGTGATGTATCATTACTAGATGATGTGATCACAATATCATTTGAAGTCAAAAGGGAAGGCTCAACTGTAGTTGAAGATTCTTTTGGTGAATATTTTATATAATTATTTTCTATTTTTGTCGTGTGTAAAGATTCAATACGCCTATTTTCCAAGTCAGAGACATTTGAAGATGTAGTAACTATAGAATGTTTTTTTGAAACGGCGAAATGGTCGCTTTCTGGATAATTGTTTTCTGTTGCTAACAAGACACTTGGTATTTGGTCAACCGTAGTAGGAGTTGAAGATTCAGAATATATCTCTATTGATGAAGGCAGTTTTATTACAGTACTATTCAGGTTGAAACTTTCACTGGAAGAAGTGGCTTTTTCTGTTTCATTTAATTTTAAGTATAAATTTTCTATGCGGTTTCTCAAATCATTTGTTACAAGACTATCTCCCAAAATACTTTTAGTCACATTCTTATAAGTTATATGATCAGTAGTACTCGATGTAGCTTCATTATCAAGAGTAGAAGACGTCATGTTTCTGATGGAATCATCTGCATTTACGGAAACGTGTAAAGTGTCTGTTACATTGCTGGCAACTTCGGAAAACAATAGGGAAGAAAAGGATCTATTATGTTGACGAACCTCCTCATTAACAAAGTTGGAAAATGAAAAATTAGTAGAGGTGGTATTTATTAGGTTTTCATCTGTAGTTGTAACTTGAAGCGTTCCATTTTGTGAATCAATTAAATTAGATTCTAACGAGCAATTATAAAAATTATGGCACGGTTCAGTTGTAAATCTCTGGGTAAGTGTTTGATCTTGAACCGTTATTTTATTAAACGACGGTATATGCGTTGTTGATGTCATTGGGACTGTATGGTTCATTGAATATGAACCATCTACATTTTCATCAGAAGACTTTACTGATTGGCTGGATAATATTCCCGTAATTTTAGTATGATTAATAAAACTTTTTTTTTGGACAGTTTCATCCTTTGATGAGTTGTAAAACCACTTCTGTATAACTGGTCTAGTTGAAACATTAAGACCTAACAAATCGAATAGTATTGAACCTGTACTTGAAACTGATGGTTCTCCCACTTTTTGAACTTGTTCGGTAGTTTCTTTTTGGACTCCATTCTCTATTATTTCAATGAAACCATTCCTTAAATGGCTAGTTTCCAATTGGTAATAATTTTTTAACCCGTATGTTTGCTCTTCGTATACATGATCTCCCTGAGATTGTTCGCTTGAGTTTAAGAGGATGATTTGGAAAGTATAATTTGAGGATTCATGATGACTAGATTCTGTTATTGACGAATTGGTGTTACTTTTGATTAACTGAGGTTGGGGAGAATAGTATTCTTCGATGCTGTATTTCTTTGAAGATTCATTTGATTCTGAGGAGGTAGTTGAAGTTACTTCGAAAGGTTCTTCTTCGTTCTTGGCGCTTGAACTTGACTTTAGAAGTAAGTTATGGGAAGGTGTTGAGCTATTGTTTGGTGATGAAGGGGAGCTATCAGACAATGAATTATTGGAAGAATGACTGCTTTTAGAATCATTTGAGATCGAATTAACTCTAGTAAGTAGATCAAGATGTTTATGGCTGGGATTTTGATCCTCGGATGAGTTAATAAATTTTGAAGATGATTCTGTTGAGCTCGATAAATCATCTGTAGTTGCATTGACCTCATCAACAACAGTTGTATTTAGTAAGGCCGTATTGATGTTATGACTTGAGTGGGTACTGTTACCATCCAAAAAGTATTGATTCTCAAAGGAAGGCTGGGCACCATCCGCGATCTCTTCGGTCACTTCAAATCCGGTTGAGTTGTCCTGAAGGGTATAATCAGTGCAGCAAAAGTCAGAACCGAATTCTGGTGAGTTAACGGATGAAGTTTTGGCAAATGAGCTCAAGATAAGTAAAATGGAAAAGCAAAGAACGGTGAATTTATGTGGGGAAACATTTCTCTTCAGCATCATTCGTGACCACTGTAGTCATCCCATTGTGCGGCCTCTGAAAAAAAACACAAAAAAAACAGGTATAATTTTTTTTAATAAATTCAACATACCTACATATATACATAGATTTTACTAGATTACACATGTAAAATTAAATAAATACATGAATAATCCAAAATAATATTTTGGCCAATAAAATATTTTTCTCGCCGTTTATATTAAGATCTTTTTGGACCATATACTTATAAAGCCCCCACTGTACCTTACTTCGTTCCGTGAAAAATAATCCATTATGACAATGCTCTATATCTTGCTGATTTGCCCCAAACTAGGAATCGATCTTTCCATGACAAACTTCATTCATTCACACTCTGTCCGCTGGAAGAAAATTTCAAGAAGATGAAGGTTTCAGAACTGCTTAGAATTATTATTGATATACGACCAATGGATTCTCATTCTCATCATTGATCAATTTTGGATACATCTTATATAAAATCTATAAATTTAAAGAAACGTTAAAAATCATATTATTCCAATTTACGCCATACTAAAATGCTCACAATGGTATGTTACAGAATAGGTAGAGCTAATAGATGGTTACTAGGTGATAAATCATAAGTTTTCAGAAATAGATTATTTAAAAAAAAAAAATTAAAAACATCCTAAGCCAAGTGATAAAGTGAGAACATGAATCCAACTCTTCTATATAATTGTTTATTGAAATAAAATAAAAGTTGCCCAAATTAATTACCATTCAAAATATTTTACAAGCACTTAAAAATTTCATATTGAAACTTAATGTCAAAAAATGTTATAAATACTGAAAAAAACGTGAAGCTGAAAACAAATTGACAAGACACAGGCGTTACGCAATTCTCACATTTATATCTTGGTCTATCTTATCATAACACAATAAACATCTAAATCATGTTAGTACCTATTTAATTGTCTTCCATTGAGGAAAAATGATCAAATAAAAAAACAACTAAAATTTAACACGGGTAGAATAGAATAGAAATACATGAAAAATGAATGAAATTTGGAAAATCGTAGCTAATTAGAAAATATAGGAAATCTTATCAAATTGAAATACTTGACCTTACTAATAACTCGACCTCAGGAAATTTTTCCTAATTTTTTTTAGTTTACGATTAGTAAATAAATATAAATGAGGTTAACAGATATTGTGTCAACCGAGATATTGCTAGATGTGAAAAACAACTAATAGAAAAATAGGCGATTCTAACGTTTTTATTAGATCTTTACCATACTAAACCCGTAAAAAATATTATTAGAATAAAGTTTTTAATATAAATTTATTATTATTTCACGTCGCTACAAACCGGTTACGGGTCTTGGCTTGCTCCGAACCGTTCTCTCCAATCATCTTGGTATTGAGCCGATGCCAAGCCAACAGCCATCTAAGCATATAACTACCAGTATGCTACGAGCGTCTGCTGCCACACCATTTGACCATCTCAACCTTGATCTTCCTCTTCTTCTTATCCCATGGATCGAATGAGTGAACAATATTCTGTGCATTTCTCCATCTGGCATCCTGGCAATATGCCCTGCGTATTTTAAGCGCCCTAACTTCATTGGTCCAAGCTTGTCCAAAAGCATTGTAAAGGTCCTGATTCGTGCGCCGCTTCTACTCCTCTCCAACTTTCACTCCTTCAAAAATACGATGGAGAACTTTTCCTTCGAAAATAAGGAGTTCCTTTTCCGTCGGCGTATAAGTCACCTATAGAAGTGGAGCTTGGTCTGTCTGGAGAGTATCCGCCTGCTTAGCTGCTTTCTTAACCCAAGTAGCATTTGTTGGCTGTCATTATCCGTCATCTTATTTCAATATCGAGGTTATTATCCTAAGTGAACACTGATCCCAGGTATGTGAACTCTGAGACCTTCTCAAACGTATGAAGATCGATAGTGACTGTATCGCCAATCATATATAATATAAATTGAATGATACTAATCAACATGAGTTAACATGTAAAAAAAAAAAAAAACATTTATTACGTCTTCCAAATATATTTAAAAAAATTTAAAATGGAATAATGTCTGGATATCATGCTAGTTGTTATGATTGATCAGATACGTTTTGTTTAGATTTACCATGATAACAAAAATAAAAGAAAACTTACTTATATAAACAAATAAATTTTAAATAGTACTGAACTATAATATAATTCTGAACTATCATAAATTACGAAAAAATATTTTTACTTTCACTTACCTATGTATGGAATATATAATAAGGGAGAGTATTCGTGTAAATTTTCGAATTCTAGTTTTCAACGGAAAAAACACGTTTTAGGGTCTCCTGAATCCAAATAACCAAGTTCCAAAAGAAAGGTCTGTGTGTGTGTTTGTGTGTGTGTGTGTGTGTGTGTGTGTGTGTGTCTGTGTGTGTGTCTGTGTGTCTGTGGTAAGTCTAGCACGAAAACAAAAGTCGTATGGAACTGACATTTCATATTTATAACAACTTCATATAATATTTTTTTTTATCATCAAAATCTGTTAACCAGAAGAGCCACTTTATACCATGCATTTAATTTTCTCAAAAGCGAGGCTAACGGTTGTGATTAAAACCCCTTCTATAGATGTAAAATTTAAAGGGCTTTAATATCATGTAGGTTTCATTCTGATTGAAATAGTCTGTCAGTGCTTAAATGCCGATATTTTAAATTTTCTTCCTCTAAAGTACCGTTAATTTTGTATATTCTATAAAAATAGCTACAAAATCTTTTCAGCATGAATAAATATTTAATTTGAACGATTATGATATACAACTAAAGGAGAAAAGAACAAAAATATTTGTTTATACAATTTTTGTGTTTTTGAATATAAAAACAGTAATATAGAAGTTTAATTTTAGAAAAAAATATTATCTCACATACGAAATTGTAAAAGTCATTAGAGAGTCATGAAAAGCCGATAAAACTAAGTGATAATAATATAATAGATTATTTAATAAAACACATGTTTCTATTAAAAATCAATATAATTAAGTCTTTAGAAATATATTTTCATCATTTGAAAATTCTTAAATTGATTTTAATAATGGAGGCAATTAATAGTCGTGTGTTGCGCGTACCAGATTTTTTAAACTTTTTATTGGTATTGTTATCACTGGCCGATTGATATCACCATCTGTTTACGTAAAAATCTTATTCAATGCTAAATAAACACTGCTTTTTGTAAGTGATATATTCAATTAAATAAAGAAAATATCACATAAGCTATATATAGCTTTTCCTCTGAAATAATCTTATATTAATTAATTTCATCTCTTAAGGTCTTTTTTTCTCTGTTGTTTTCTTGATTAAAGGATCGAACATTTTCCGGGCTAATGCTTTTAGTGTTGCAGCTATTTTAAATCAGGTTTGCGGCTGTTAACATATTTTAGTAAAATCACGCTGCAAATCTATAAATAAATCTCTAAAATCTAGGAAAAGCTCTCGAAATTTCACACATTATCGAAACAAAACTTGCTATTACAATAATAAAAATGTGCTTTAAATTTTTTGTCCACATAACACATCACATAAATAATGAGGAAGGGTTGAAACAATGCTCAAAAATTAAAAACAAACGACACTTTTAGCCTAAAAGAAAACTACCTTTGCTTATTTTTTCCTACATGCTTATTTTTTTTTTTTTATATATGACTTTTCATATATGAAATAGTTTTATGACGGTTTCGTATTGGACACTGTCAGTTTACCCACAGTTACCTTTTGAGAAATCTGCACCCACCCACCTGCGAGTATTGTAATAATGTTCCAGAGACTACCTAACATCTATTATTAGAGTGTCCCCTATTCGAATCATCAAAACGGAAAATGAAATGGACAAGAACCCTAAAAGATATATTGAATGTTGATGAAGACGAAGTGAAAAATTTACTAAGCTTTTTTGAAGAAATTATATATTACAACCAAATCTAGCAAACCACAGTTGCCAACGACCCTATAGGGTATAGGTAAATGGAAAAATAAAATAAAAATAATATTTTTAATAGTTTTGTAAAATAATTTGTAAACATTTTTTTTTTCCTTTTGTACAGAGAATGAAACCGTTATGTTTATAAGCTTTAAATTTATTTTAAACGATACCCAGGTATGATTTTAGGGAATGAAATTTTATCAGTTTCATAGGAAAAATTAGTTCTACAATAAATAAATAGGAACAACTAAAATTAATGTAGAACGAACATTAAGATTTTAGCTGGATTATGAATACAAATCAATGATTTTTTTCAATTGGGAATGGTTCCAATATTATCTTAAAACAACAGATTTCAATTCCTATAAAAATTGTTTAGCTTAAGAGGATTCATAAACGCATAATCAAAATATTAGATCAGCAAAACTTATAAAAACTTAATTCTTGGAACAATGAGGGGACGTATCCTTAAAATGTATTTGAAGTTGACTCAATGAATGAAGAAAAAGAAAAAAAATATATACGTAAATGAAAGTAAAAATGTCTATATTTTTTTCTCATAATTAATGGTTATAGTTATAGTCATAAATCAATATAAATGAAATTTAACGGGTAAATAATAAATATAGTTTTTTTTTGTTTTTTTTTGGGAGTCTGGCAAACTTGTAATATAATTCTAGTCTTAATGTAAGATGTTATACCCTATTTACTGTATCTAGGTTACCTGGCCAGTGAGATGCGGACATGACAGAACCTGCTGGGGAAGAGGCCCGGCGAACACTGAGCATCAGCTCCTATCTGAGTGATAAGCTAGTCACAGTTTGTCGACCCCGGGATTCGCGAGAGCTCAACAACACTCTAGCATTAGCTCTTCTTAGTGGTTTCCGCTACGTTCCCATTAGGAGGCTGTTCGACATCCTTAATTGGCTGTAGCTAGGTGAATTGTGGCTATAAAGTCTTTGACAGCCATTCTTAAAGATGTTCTGACTAATTGAAAGGGGGTCATAGTGGAAATTCTGTGCGAAATTCGGCAATCATTTAGTTTCGGTTTTGATTTGTGATTTGCATCTCACAAGAGAAAGCCATCTGCTGTCAATTGGCACAAAGATCACCCTATATAATGCTTTAATATGACCTGTGAGGACATATGCATCAGAGGCGTGCATGACTCTGTCATAGGCAGATGCCATAATACTAGAAGCTTTCGAAAGAAAGATATTAAAGAGAATGTTCGGCCCTGTAAAGGATGGGACACACTAAAGGCTTTGGCCAACAAAGAGCTGTACCAAATTTACGGGGAACCGGATGTGGTACAATTTATAAGGCTCTCTTGCCTACGGTGGGCTGGGAACGTAGCGAGAATGGACCGAGACTCTCCAATTAATAAAATACTATCCAGTTATGTGGATGGAAGAAGAAGAAGCACTTGGTAAGGCGAAGACCCGTATCGGGTCGTACGGCATGTGATGATGACGATGATCTCTCAAGAGAGTATACCTTTAAGTAAACTTGAATGATTTCAGCGAACCATAAATTCAATAATTTTCTCATAGGCTGCCACTCTATTTAAAACACCTAATAACGTGTACTGTAGTGCTTCTTCTTCTTTATCTTCCTCCCTTTGCCATTACTAGTCTGGAGGGGCCTCGTCCAACGCTGCCAAGCTTCACGATCTCTGCGGAGCAGTTTTATTTATTTTCCCTCCGATCCTCTGGGTATATCCATTGTATAAAATCCTTGGCTTTCCGCGAGGCCTCTTGCCAGTGGGTCGAGCTTGAAGTGTACAGCTATTGGAGATTAACGCTCCACCAGTTTCCCGATTTCGGTATTCTGCACTAATAATTACAGAGCAGTACACCTTACATTAACCCTAACACAAGGACATCAACAGTATATATCCAAGGGTTTCCTTACCTGGGAAGACTCGTCAGTCATTGGGTACATAATGACCCCAGTTGGCTCGAGGTAATGGGTCCTTTCCTACAGGGCCAGTCACCCGTAAAGGAGTAAAACTGATTCAACGAACCATACATTGCCTCGGAGATGATGAGCGAAAAAAAGAATTCCTCTAGTCCGACAAGTGTAGCGGGCGGCAAAGTTTGCTTTTAGTGCAAATAAATATAGTTGACACTAAAGAATCAAGAGCTAGTATAAAGAATGAAAAATGGAATATACACTAGAAATACACCACACAAAGGCATTTCGGGACCTAGTCCAAGAACATGTTTTCTTCCTTTATATCCTCATCTAATTTACCACCTTATTTCCGCATATGTTGTATTAATATAAATAAAATTAGTTCAATACAGTCCTAAAAAAGAATAAAATTACAGTTTATGGCAAGTCAAAGTAAGGTTATATGTATTACACATTATAAAGAGAGAGGTAATAATATGTAATATTACATTATGTGATATTATGAGCGGAGGCAAATATTACACATTATAAAGAGAAAGTTTATAATACATAATATTAGAATATGTGATATTATGAGCGGAGGCAAATATTACACATTATAAAGAGAAAGTTTATAATACATAATATTAGAATATGTGATATTATGAGCGGAGGCAGGTATTACACATTATAAAGAGAAAGTTTATAATACATAATATTAGAATATGTGATATTATGAGCGGAGGCAGGAAAGGTCAGCGGGGGCCGTGGTTCTTCCCTAAAGATTCCTGGGACAAATATAAATTAAAAAGATAAAAAAACTATAAGAAAGTATTAGGATAAAAGGTGCGGTTTTAATTCCAAGCACGTGCTTAATTATCTTTAGTTTCGGAAATTAATTTGTTTATATTTTCATAGGGGTTTCATATATAAAACACTTTTAAATTAACCTTAAGCTAAGAAGCAAAACAAATATTATTCGTAGAACCAACTATACTGGGGCTGTTGAAAAAAAAAAAAAAAAATGGATATGCTAATGTAACTGTTGTTAAATGATTTTCTTCTCACCAGTAAAATATGTAATAATATTTGATTAGATTGTTATAGGTCCATTTTTTCGAATTTAAGTTTTTTTCAGAATTAAACGTTTTAGGGTCTCCAGGGTCCTAATGAACAAGTACCGCAAAATGATTACTCGAAAATTAAAAGTTGTATAAAACTTAAATTTCATAATCCTACGCACGCGCTTGATTATATAATTAATATAAATATAAACAGTGTTAGAAAACAAAATGTATTTATATTTTTGACCAACTTAGCTAATCCTCCTCTTGGCTTCATAAATAAAAATCTGCCTACGTCCATGAGCGACACGACCGCTGTTAGATGGCTTATTAATCCTTGTCGGATTTAAGCGTCCGAGAGGTAGAAAGAGGTGAAAGTAAGATGTTTTAAGCCTGATGAACGGTGGTCATCGGATTACAATGGTGGTAGCGGCATTGATTCTTTATGCTGGCTAACCCTATTATTATTATTTTTTTGCATTAGTTTTTCTTATCTTAAAAGAAACTGTTTAATTTATATTCGAACACAGACTCTTTTTTAAAATAAATTTATTATAAAAATCATTAATATGTTGTAATTATTAAAGCGTGATAAAGTGATACTCTACAACTGACGTATTACATGTTCGTTCGCATAATTTTAAATGAGAAACGTTTGTCTAAATGTTATGTAACGATGTAAAACTGCTGGACACTCCATTCAACTCGTATTTTATTGGTGTAAAAATTATATTGATAGGATGGAGAAGTGCCAAGGTCCATCCACCGCAAGGTGTGGATTAGGCTAACGGTTCCAGATAGTGAAGTGAAATGGGATTCCTAGAGTGTTACTACCAAACTACCTTCAACACTACTATCGAAAAAAAAAATTGTCATTGCTCAACGTGATGGAATTACGTCGAGGTTCCATTTATAATAACAGCACTTTGACACCAACATTAACCTAAGAATAAATAATATTCGTAGAACCAACTTTACTGGGACTGTCAAAAAAATGGATATCCTAGTGTATAGATAGGTTTTATATATAAATTATTTTATTCTCACCAGTAATACAAGTAATAATATTTGATTGGACTGTTATAGGTCGATTTTTTCGAATTTCAGTTTTTTCGGAATTACACGTTTTAGGGTCTCCTGAGTCCTAATGACCAAGAACCGCAAAATGGTAGCTCAAAAACTAAAGATTGTATACAACTTAAATTTCATATTTTAAAAGCGTGTATGTCGGAAATGTCATCACAATAGGCTTATCAAAACAGCCACTTTATGCCATGCATTTTGTACATTTCTCCAATTTCGTTAAAAAGGCTAAAACGATTTTGATTAAATTTCCTCCTAATGATCCAAACTCCGTTATTTTCGAATATAAAAAAAATGAATTGATGTTTATAAAAAAATACTTATAAAAACAGAATAATTATAAAAACAGAGAAAAAATAAAATTTAAATTTTACCCATAAATACGCCCATAACCCAGTTATTTATGAAGATAGAGAAAAAAAATCATTACCGTTTTTTAACCGAAAAACCGCTAATAATTAGAAAAGAGAGAAAAAAAAATTATAAAACAAAAGTTGATATATATGTTCCTACAAAATGAAAAAAGAATTTGGTTCAGACCTAGAAGAGATAAAGCGGTTTGAAATTAGCAGGGGTGATATTCCATTTCCCTTCGAATTATTTATTGCTTTTCATATTAGTTAATTGACTATAAACAGCTATATAAACTTTTATACCCTAATATACTTACTTGGAAATAATAAACCATTGTATGATAATTTTCAGCGTTTTTATCTAAGAAATAATCAAGCATTCTTAACAAATGAAATTAATGCTTGAAATAGGTTGTTCTTTAGTTAACAACCTTCACTACCAAGAAAACAACAATAAATAGAGGATAAAAAATCTAAATCATCGGAAGCGTGAAGAACTGATACTTAAGCAAGTGAGTAAGTAAAAGAGATATGAGGGCTCTGTTAGAAACTGGAGTGAAAAAAAAGTATTCAATTATCCATAAATTCAGGTTATCAGTATCGAAAGATACATCGATTCTTCACCTGTAAGATAATCTATGAGCGAGCCGCTCCTGACTATCGATTGAGAGCTCCTTGCGGACAAGGGGCACAACAAAGCCCAACGGCACATGATCATTAGTCGGATGTGCATGAGATAAGTTTTGAGCTTGAGGACCGGACATAAAAATATGGCACGCGATATGACTCAGCCTAATCTGAAGGTATTAATAACAGGCCACCGCCGCCCTTATCTATCCAACATCGCGGGGTCAATACTTAACCGCTCCTTAGGCTGATCCTTGTCATTCTTTCCTTTCTCAACTCCACCTTCACGCTCAGTCTCTGCTCCAATTCCTAAAGCTTCAGCATTACGAAAATGGGCAAACTAAAATTCGGACGCATTGGTATTTAGGAGGAGGTGGACACAAGAAATGTAGTCAGTTTACTTTAACTTATTTTTTTTTTATCGTCTTGCATTCCAAGTTAAAGTGCATACATGATTTCTAGGCTGTAGCTCTCAGAAAATCAACCAATAAGTGAGCAATTAAAAACGAGTGTAAAACCACACAAAACAACAAAGATAAAAGTGAACAGCTGGTAAGAAGTTCTAATGGATTTGCCCCTAACAACAAGAAAAAAATAAAATATTTGTGCGTGGTTGACCTTTAGGTTTTAAGCCTTAAAATATTAGTAACTTCAGTGTTTCCCTCACTGGATCCTAGTCACATGAACAAGGGTTGAACGTTTTCGACATTATGATTATAGCGTGAAGAAGATAGGATTCTTTTATAGTTTTCGAAATCATGTCATAAATTATTGTGCAAAGAAGTATATTTTTTTGTTATGACGATATTGAAAGAAAACTAGTTCTTGATATTCTTAAATATCAGTAAATAACGATATAGTCCTCTTGTGGACGGTTCAGGCATCAGCAAGACTAAAAATTATTTGTCCACATAAACACATCGTTATAAAATTGACTCAGAAATAAGACACAGACTATCTAGTATGATTAAATATATACTTATCGATACAAAGGAAGAGGAAAAACTGTCCGACATTTTTTTCTTTTCAGCCCTACCTCGCCTTTGAATGCTGTACGGGACTTTCTCGAACCAGGGAGTGAGGGCGGGGGGATTTATGCCGAGATAAAAGCCTCCTCCGGTTCCGAGAGTTGAACTCGTAATTTTTTGGTTTCAAAGTATTGGTCATTTGGTAGCTAAGGAACACGTGTTAAAAGCAACGCGCGCTAACCATCTCGGCCACCCCGCTCCAATATTTATTATATAACGAAACAAAGAAAATGTTAGCATACTGTTGGAAGTGATGTAGTTCAATTGTTTGTGTATTATACTGTAATCTCAAGTGCCTGAGGAATTCGTTCGTTGTTTTTATTCGATTAGGACCAACAACATCAGTCATCAGTGCCACATATACGAGGAATATAAGTTGATCTAATAGAAGGAGATAAAAGAAAAATTATCATCATATTTGATCTTTTGATTAAAAATAATCAATCTTATTTCCATCATTTTCCGAATTAGCCGCTACCGTACCCTTCGACTAAGAATGGAATATATGAGCTATTGTCGAGATTCACTTCCACATCTTGGGAGAGATTTTTGATTTTTACCTCATTCTCAATAGTTCACTACCTGCTACTGAAGAATTCGTATTGGCCTGGCGCAGAAATCCGTATTTATCCAGATTTACGTCTAATTACCAGAACCAAATTATCATCATATTTGATTTTTTGAATACAAATAATCAATCTTATTTCCATCATTTTCCGAATTAGCCACTACCGTACCCTTCGACTAAGAATGGAATATATGAGCTATTGTCGAGATTCACCTCCACATCTTGGGAGAGATTTTTGATTTTTACCTCATTTTCAACAGTTCACTACCTGCTCCTGAAGAATTCGTATTGGCCTGGCGCAGAAATCCGTATCTTTCCAGATTTACGTCTAATTACCAGAACCAGGGCTGACCAAGTCTTAGTAGAGTTGATACTGTTAACTGGGAGAAAAACGTGACAGTTGTGTGTAATGTTTGATAAATTACATCATATTTAATGGAATTTTAAAGATTTCTTTTGATTTTGAGGTTTTGTCAATAACCATTTGAAGTAGTCGAGAGAGTTCGTAGGTTTAACAAAAAAGATTAATTCGATCAGATTTGAATTGATTTTAATCAGATGAAATGAATTACGAAAGGATTCTTCAAGGCTCTTAGAATGAAAATAATAAAGTACTCACATATTTAATCACCAACCAGAATTGAAAACACCACTTCCAAGTATGATAGCCATGTAGTTAGTTCAGTTGATTCGCTTTTTAACACATTAATCTTAGTTTTATTTAAACTGTAGAGAGACAAATAGCCCAACGATCCACAAGTGATTCACCCTGGAGCCATCTCCTATAGACGATCCAGGTACACAAGTTCTGTTTGCCAGGTTTACACTGATGAGGGCACTAAGAGTGTTTGCAGTCCTGGCTCAGTGTACACGCGGTCCTCTGCCCTAACAGCACTCCTACTAACTGCCTCCCATTACGGTCACATAAATAACCGAAATCGTTGTTTACTGTCTAGTCTTCTTTACCTCTGTCACTTTGGGCCACTGTGTCTGACGTTACACGCGATAGTAGGTGTTTTAACTAATGATGGGTAGGGTTAGATACTGTTTCGTTAGTACCTACGGGAAAAAACAGTTGAAATGAAAAAAGGTTTATTAACCTACATTACATCATTCTTTAACCTATATTATTAGATGTTAATCTATCAAATATATAAATACTTAAACAGACATCTAATTTATTTTTTCTCTGAAGTGCTACCACTGGGTAGATTCTTCTCAAGACCTTTCCAAGCCAATGTTCTGTAAATAGCTTATTTACTTGTTGTACTGTGTACAGTTGTAAATATCAATAAAAGAATTTAAAAAAAAAAAAATATATTTTTTGAGTTCTCTTAAAATTATTAAATTAAATAGGTTTTCCTTATTTAATAAATGGCTTGGCATATACAACATTAGTACTATCGAAAAAAAGTAATAAATAATATTCTTGAATTTATTTCCAAAAGGTACAAAAGGACATTTCTTGAGAAATTGATATTTTGACACATTTCTATTTTATTCATATAGTGTTATCAAAACCCATCAGTCAATCTCCCCTCAAGAGTACATAATTCCTCTAAAACGCGTTTGAAAATTGCAGTTTTTAATGTTATTCCAAATGATACTAAAGTATTTCCTTATTCATTTATATTTCCATTAAGAAAATAAATTGTTTAAATTATAATATAAGTAGAGATTTTCGATATCTCAGAAATTTCCAAAAATGGATATGAAACATTATGGAAACCATCATTTTAATTGTTGATATTGTGCTTAATATTTATGAGCTCACTACAATAGTAGTGATATAATAGCACAATTCTAGAGGTTTTGGGTCGGAGGGGAGAAGATAAAATAACAGTTGAGTTCATGGCGGAAGGAAAATATTGAAACCAGCAAAGAGAGTTTTCAGAAAATGATAGTAATTTATATTTGGAACTTTATGTGGCTTTCGGAACTTAAGATTTGGAAGAATTTAATGAGAATAATTACTGTACATTTTCAAAAATTTTAGCTGCTTCAACATAACTGTTACTTATAATTGAGACAAATTACAGGAGAACACCGAATTAAATAGTCATTATTGAAATTTAGAAACATGCAATATGAGTTTATAAATAAATCCTAAGAGTTTATGAAGCTTGAAAGGATAGGAAGTAGACGGTTTTCTCAGCGAGATAAAAATAATAATATCATATTGTTTATGGTATCCAAAATATTTCGAAAAATTCTCACTGCTCCTTACTTTGTCACGAATAGGTATAACGTTTTGGGGGCTATCGCCAATAACCAACTATTAATGCTATATTATTAGATTGGATTTTTTTTTTACTCACCCCTTCTCTTCTTTGAAGGGCATGCGAGGGTTTCTCGGGCCAGGGGGTGACGCCGCGGGATAAATGCCGAGATAAAAAATCCCGGCACCGAGACGCGTAATTATTCGGTTTCAAAGTTCTGATCATCTGTGGTTGCTAGGCAACGCGAACTCAAAGCAACGCGCACTAACCCTTCAGCCACCCAGTTATTATTAGGTAAGTATAAAATATCGCAATTCTCATTCATAGGATTAATAATGACTTGTCTTTCAGGTATAGAGTAGGAGAATGATACATCAATCTATTCTCCAAGAACGAAAAAAACTACATCTATCCTAGACTCAACCTTCCGATTTAAAATCAATGACCTGGATCAAACAGGTGGAGTCAAAAAGGTAAAAGAGATGAATATACGAGAAATGCATCTCTTTCCCAACAGAAAAATTCCGCGAGACCTTCGGCGAGAGTTTTCCGTAAGAGGTCAATGGTTTGGTTGTAGCGATGTTGATCGTGAACATTACTTTAGGCTCCCTGAGTATTATCCACCACCACCTTAGAGGTAATTAAAGGGGAATAGAGTAGGGAATGGGAATTGTATCCATTAATGTAATTGTGGTTTACATATGTGCGTCCTTAAATAAAAATAAGATTAAGATAACATTATGAAACAAATTATGTATGTAAGATACAATAAAAAACAAATTAATTAAAATGCATAAGACCTATTTGCGGATTGATCGGTGTGGAAGAGCAACGTCACGTATTTGGACAGCTATGCGAATTAATAATGTACTTCTCTCTTAATGCTTCTGAACTGACAAGGATGAAGGACAGTAGGCGTACGGAGGTATGCACTAAGTGGATCACTCAGGGCTTGGTGAGGAAGAAGGGAAGGACGAGCTGGAAGCAGTTGTTGGAAACAATTTGTGGGGAGAGACAAGAGATCGTGATTGGTGGAAGAGGACAATGGAGTAAAATAATTGCTAATTGATAACAATTTATATTTATATATATTTATATTTACCTCTTTATTAAAAGGGAGAGGCTTATCTCTTTAAAAATATCAATAAAGTTTATTCATTTTTTTTTCAAGTTTTTGTCAAACGACTAATTAATTTCATGAAACTGTATTTTTTTTAAATGTCGTAAAATAATTTTCAATTGCGATATTTTTTATCAATATTTCTTTAGCAATTAGCTTTCAGTTTTAGTGTTTTTTTAGTATCACATACGCTCACATAGAAAAGTATAAGTAAAGCTAAGGTGGCATCAGAGAAGAGAAGTTAATTTGGTTATAGAGGAGCTAGCTATGGAGAGAGCCTGATGATCAATATAGGAGGAGGAGGCAGGCCCCAAAGAACTAATGGTCCACGGCTAAGTGTTTTCGCAGCTTAGGGTCCTTCTTGTCAATAAACGGAATTACTTCATCTCCACTCTCTCTGGACCCTCTTTTAGAAAGATTTTGATTTTTATCGACCCCTTTCTTTTTCCTCTCACCTTCAATATTAATTTAGTCTTACGGTAAATAAATAATAATAAAATTATTTTTATACAGTTAAAACGTTTTACACTTTGTCTATGGGTCATCCTATGATCCTTTTTGAGAATGTTAATAAAATTGTTTATTGCTAACATTTCTTTTGAATTCATCAATACTCAAGATTAAAGATAAAACCAATAATAAGAAGAGAGAGTTAAATCTTGACCATTTTCATATCTATAAACAACATTTACATTCTGCCCTTTGAAGAGTCAGGAGTGTGGATCCACGGTTCACCTGTGCATAATAAGAACTCTCGGAGATCACTGCGTCTCTATACCCGCCGCGACACCGGCTGAGCAAGTAACAAATTAAAAAATCAAAGTGCTATAATAAAGAATTTAGAAAGGAAAATAAAATTGGGTCTATTCTGTTTTCAGGCTTCCGGATATCTGTAACCGTTAAGGTATGATGAAGTAACTTTTATAAACAAATAAAAATATATCTTAATAAAAAATAAAATTATTCGGAAGCCTGTGGCTGAGTGGCACGCGCGCTAGTCTCATGCTAAAGGATGTGAGTTCAAATTCCAGTCCCGGCGGGGCTTTTATAAGGATATAATTAATTGGGTATTGAATCACAGCCTCTCCCCCGGGTATGTGAGACCCTTCAGGTAAATAGTGGCCACTCACAAAAATAGGCGTAGGGATGAACCTACACTACAAAATCTCCCAAGAGATTACACCACGAGGTCCAGGGCCTACATGGCCTGTCGGGCCACTGGAAGAAGAAGAACAAGAAGAAAAAACATTAAGATATGATGAAACTGCTCCTACGAGTAACTTTTATAAACAAATCAAAATATATTTTATTGAAAATAAAATGATAAAATCTCAGTTGTAAATTAGACGTCTGCAGTGAATCCTTGATGCTCGTTAAAATTTTAAAAACAAGTCCTCGAGAAGATTGATTCATCGATTTCCACAACGTCTCTAAAGCCGCTTATTACTGTGGATGGTTCAATAAATCAAACGCATATACCTCTCTCAATAAGTTGTTTAAATTCACTACAATGAAATGTCTTTACTCTAACTCCTCCTTGCAGTGTTTAACGGAAGTTCTCTCTTTTGTTCAAGAGTAAATGATTCTAATATTTTTTAGCGAAGGATATTTTCAAATCCTGGAACCATGTATCGGTCTTCACTCCCTTAGATTCTTTACACCCTTGCTTGTAGCACCTCCAAGAATGATATTATGTATTGCCACAAATCACATTTATATGAATTGGTCCGTTTGGCGAAGATATTATATATATATATATATAGGGATCACTTGTAGCTGGGTGGCTAGCGTAACAGCCTCCCATGCAAAAGGTCACGGGTTCAAATCCGCAGGTGGTCCTTGGAGTTTTTAATGGGAGTAAAAAATCCTTAGTTACGCCGTCCTTCGGAGGGGACGTTTAAAGGTGGTCCCGAGCCTGTGCGATGTCAGGCACTCGTTAAAAATCCCTATCCTAATAAAACCTGGATAGGCAATATTTAGGACTCCCACTGTAGCATCGTCCGATTAGCCATAGTAGCGTAAATTGACGTTAAATAAATAAACAAAGATATATATATATATATATATATATATATATATATATATATATATATATATATATAATTTCATTAATTATTACAACTGCCTCATTTTATTTTCTGTATTAGTAAAAAAAAATAATAAAAAACAAAAATAAATACAGTAAGAGCTGAGACGACATAAATACGAGAATCGTAAATCGTTTTATAAATACTCTTAAGCCCTAGCCATCAATTAAGCGCCTCAGAGAACCATCTATTCAGTGGCTTCTCCTATTCACGAAATCATTGCACGCACTGTTCGTATTCAAATAGAAGAAGCCTCAACTACGATTAAGCTCTAGCCAAATGAATATGGCCTTAAACAATGGGTCGCAAAGGAACTTTCTTACAGTGAAGTTTGAATTTCGAATTCGACTCATTGTGGATAATTTGATATTAACTTTTTTTTCACCTCGGTGAAACTATAACAGTATATCGAGACGAATTACTATTATTTTTTTGTTTTCATACAGCAAAACTATACTTCCTCTTATTTCTTCTAATTTATTATACAAATTTTACGTTTAGGGTTGCATGTGCCGATATGCTCTTTAATATATTTTTTTTATATCTCTATAAACTCATAACTAATATTGTTTATATCGAAACAAATCGTAATATACCCCAATCAATAAAAAATAAGAAAAATGTAAAAAAAAAAATATCTCTTATTGTTCTGTTTGAGAATATTTTCAATCGAGATTTATGCCATTTGTATAAATTAAAAAAAAAATTAATCGGGGTTTTAACCAAACCTTTTTATTACCATGTATTAAGAATGTTGTAATTAAATTCCTGTAACTAGAATTTGTATCTACAAAAAAATAAGAATAATACTTTTTCGGGTTCTGAACCTTCTTACTTCAAAACACTGACTCCTCAACACCCTGACCTACTTATAAGACGCACACATACACACCTCGGCTTTTAGAAATATACAAAAAGCATTTCTTAGTAGCTCTCACGGGTATAAACATAAATTTATCAACTTTCTTTCTTTTCGCAAAACTTTCTTTATTCTTGTCTGCGAAAGAAGTTTTATGAATGACTTTCAAAGTAAGGGAAATCATTTTATATATATATATATATATATATATATATATATATATATTATATATATGTATATATTTATTTATTTATATAATATGTTGTGGCATGGTAAGTTTTATAAAATATTCAAAACTACAAATAAATGAAACTAAATATCTAGTTTAAAATAATGATAACATGCATATTAATGTCGATTATTTTTTTTATTTTTTAACTTAATGGCGATAGAGGCTGAAACGTTTAAAATTATTTGTTTTGTAATGGCTTTAAATATTTCCCCGGGCATTGATGACTTTTCTGTTTACGTTCTAAAATCAAACAAATCTATCTTACTTTTTAAAATATTTATTGATTTATGCAAGTAACATTATAATTTATGTGTTAGGATTGAACTGATTCAGCAAGGTTTCATATATACCTATATATTCAATGGCTTTTCATTAAAAAATGAATATTCTTTAAGAAATGTTGCGTTAAAATGAAAAAAATTAAATTAATGTAGTAATATAGAAAATATTTTGACTTTACTGCATATACTATCTCATTCTTTTTTTTAATTCTTACTAAACACGTTGAAAATAGACTTTATTTTTTAAACTGGTTTAGTAATATTTTTAGAAATTCGATACCTTTTTAATTAAAAAAAAAATTGGAGACATAAAAACTAAGAAAAAAAAATTGAGGTATATAAGAGAGCTAGAATGAAAAATAAAATGCTTTAAAATAAAAAAGTATACAGAGCGATAATATGAAATCAATTATCCTGTTGAAAATATAATTAACTGGAATTTACTGCTAATGATTAAACAAAATGGAATTAGGTTCTATAAACACACTTGAAAAAATAATATGGGATCACTTGTAGCTGGGTGGCTAGCGTAACAGCCTCCCATGCTAAAGGTCACAAGTTCAAAGCCGCAGGTGGTCCAAGGATTTTTTAATGGGAGTAAAAAATCCTTAGTTACGCCGTCCTTCGGATGGGACGTTAAAAGGTGGTCCCGAGCCTGTGCGATGTCAGGTACTCGTTAAAGATCCCTATTCTGATAAAACCTGGATAGGCAAAATTTAGGACTCCCACTGTAGCATCGTCCGATTAGCCATAGTAGCATAAAGTGACGTTAAATAAATAACTAAACTAAACTAAAAATAAAATTGACGGCAACCTAACTAAAACTAAATAGTAAATATTCTTTTACTGGAAGGAATTAGTCCGGGTGGCGGTCATTAAATGAAACAACTAAATAGTTTCAACTATTTTATTGTTTGACATCCACAATGATAAATATTCTTTTGTTCTACAGTGAACTGACTTTGTTTTGTTTTTTAGCTGGATCAGTTAAATTTTTTTCTAGTTTTGGGGATAAGCATTAACCGGAATGTATTACTTTAAAAATATTTATTTTTGATTACTAATTAATCTAATGAGCTGTATTATGCTACCTTAACTTTTAGTGGTTAAAATAACAATAATTTATTTATTTAAGCTTAAACAAATTAGCTTACGTGTTAAACAATAAGAATACATGCTATAGAATGCCGGCCTACTCACGTGCTCTCCGAAGGCAGGAAGAAGAATGAAGAAAAGCAGAGAAAGTGACACATGGAGTAGGGACGCCCGTATTATTTGTCACACCCGTCTTTGTGTCCTAACCTATCGTTTAGTCTTCCTCAAGTTTTTAGGCTCTATATTTTAAGATAATGAGCTATTGAATTAAATATGTTTTAATTAAGTTAAGTTTACATTCACTTCCGTATCCATGGAATACATTAAGGGATAGTATTAAGATATTGAAAATTCTCGATTCCGAGTTTTTAACGGAAATATGCGTTTTAGGATCCACTGAATCCTAAAAACCAATTGACGTAAAATAGTCGGCGTTATTAAAGTAGCTCAAAAATAAAACTGTTTCATTCAAAACTAAAATTACATGCCTTAGATGTTTCAGCATGTTTTTAGTTAAAACCTTGAAGTTTATACCATGATCATGGGTTTTACTAATTTTTTTATAATTAAAAAAAAAAAGCTAAAATGGTTTTGAATTCACTCGTTAAGTCGATGTATTCTTTAGGGGTCTTTAATATCTCATAGGTTTTATCATTACTTTAAATGGCTAATTTTCAAAATTACTTCCACTTAAGTACCTTTAGTTTTTGTTTCGTTTTTTACTGGGGAATAATTGAACATTTTTTGTCGTTAGTAAGAGAAAGATAAATATAAAATACAAAAATAAAAGATGAAATAATTTTATAAGTAGCCACAGGAGAGAAAAGAGAACATTTTTCCAGCTTAGGAACTCATTTGTCGAAATAATATGAGCAAAATATACGTGTAATATACCTTTTGAAAACTCAAGATTTCATGAAAAATATTAAGTGACATATTCTGATTCGCAGAAATTCATTGAGAGACCTATTAAATTAAGATATTTTTATCTCTTTATATAAAAATGACAACGTGATTTTTTGTTTTTCGCGAACTCCTTCTTAACCACGCGACAGATATTGATAAGGTTTTCACTATAATTTAGGGAATTATTTACTTGGGGATGATTAGTAAAATACATTGAAATTAAGCTTTTCTTTAGAAGGGAATATTAAATTTTCTGTAGGTGATTCATCAAAAAATTATTCCTCATAATATTTTAGTAATACAGACCTATAATATACCGTTAGAAAGCACAAGATTTTCGAAAATCTAATATGCAATACAATAACAGGTACAAATTAATAAAAAGTAGTCATATGCACATAAACTTATAAAGATATGTTAATTGTAATAATATGATGAGGGAGGTTATGGTGATTCAGTTTCGCAAGAGGACAGTATCGTACAGTTAAATTATTTTTCAAGCTTTAGAAAAAATATTAGGGACCAATCGTACATAAGTTAATAAAATAAATGGAAATTTGTTATAAATCCATAAACTAATATTGTTGATAATTTTTAATACTTTTAGACCATAGAATAAAATATGAACCGTTTCATATAACAAACAAGTAAACTGAACTGATTTTGATATTATGACCAATTTATGTTTATATTTTTTGCCGATGATTGAATTTAAGAATGAATGGACATTATAAAATAAAAATAATATATTCTAGCTAAGTAAACTTTTCGTTACCATGAACTCAAAATCCCAAAGTGATAAACTCTTAATTGACTGTTTTGAAATATAAATGACACCACAATGCATTAAATACGAAGCAAGAGCTAGTCAAAAAATTGTCTTACCTATGAGGATCTTTTTGCCCCTATCATAGTTTAAATTTCATAGTTTAATTAATTTTAATAAATAAGATAATGTATCAAGGAAGTTTCATATTGATTTTTCTTTACTGAGTATCTATACATTTACTCATGGTGTAGTTATAAGTGAAATATTTTAACTATTTATTTAAACTATTTAACTCTATAAGATATTACAGATGCTGGTATAAAAATATTTTTGTCAGATTCAAATAATTTCATTCATAACCTATTTTAAATGGTACTCCTCATTTTGAAATTCAAAAGCTAAAGCAGTACGTTTTTAAAAATTATTGTAACATGAACAATTAAAACAAAAACAAATTCAGTAGAAAGCTTAATAGATCAATTTATTCGTTCGGCAAATTCTCATTAAAAAAAAATTAGATTTATTATATTATTGTGTTAAGCGAATCTTTTAGTAGAATGTCCAACTTTAAATTAATAAATAACAACAAGACAATTTAAATGGTAATTTAATGAAAATTAAAGGCATAAAATCGTTGTATAATGCAGTGATGTGTGATGCCGACTTTATTGTACTTCTTAGCATAATTTAATGATATCTACGACCGTTATTACTTTTTAACGACATAATTACCATAATTCTAAATTGATTTGCATGAAATATAGGTTTATCACACATTATAAAATTCAGATTCACATAATCAACGCGTCATTTTATGCAGGTGAGTTTGTCAAAGAATTGAAGAATTTAACTTTCGACAGAATCATTTTTAGAATATACCATATTACAAACTAATATGCATAATTTAATCGTAATTTATACTTGACTTTTGTATAACTTCTAATATATATTACATTTTATATTATAAAAAGTATTCATAAAAAATAATAATTCTTGCAATTAAAATGTCAATGTTTTATGCATGCGACACTTCGTAGCTAAATGCTCACTTTGAAACCTAATGAGAAAAAGTTTAAATTGCTAGTCCGTTATCTTATTTGGTTAACAAATTAGAAATAGTTACGCGTTCACTAGTTAAACTTACTAATACTACATAATTAACTTAAGAAGTTTAAGAAAATTTAAATTACATTAAATATCCTTAAATTTTGGAGTGCTGTTAATGGGTAGTATCCTTACTTGTGAATCATGACAGTATATCTTGTATCACATTTACTAAATGTATATCATTATACAGCAGTAAATATCAATAAATATGTATTTTTTAAAATTATTTTAGAAAAGTGTTTAATACCTTGTTACCACCAGTTAAAGTTACTTCCAAATTAGGATTTGAAAAAATATGTGAGAGTGGTGGTCGATGATTAAATAGAAACCGGAATGCTGATCTCCGAGTCTCAGGTTCGAATCTCACTTAGACAGGATAATTATTCATTATTATTATTCCAGCTGTGGGATGAACCTTTGGCAGAGTCCATCCTCGGAACCATCTAGCTATTGTGTTGTTTCACATGAAATGTCCGTTTTTATAGTTTCTAAAATACATAAAGGATTTTGCAGGTCTCTGTTGTTTTCTTCCGAATGTTTACATATTTAAAGTAAACAGTTACTAATCCTCTATCTTTGTCTTATAAACAATTGCTTCCCAATCAATTACCCACTTTTTAGTATACCTTCAAATATGAACATGGAAACACGCGATTTTCGAGTAATATTTTTGTACGAGTTTAAACTCGGCTATTCAGCAGCTGAGGCCGCTAGAAATATTTGCAAGGCGTTCGGAGAAGGGAGTGTTAACGAACGGACCATTTGCCGTTGGTTTGCTAAGTTTTCAGCTGGGGATACCGACTTGGAAAACTTGTCCCGTGGAAGACCTCTGTCCGTAATAGACAACGATGTCCTTAAACATACAGTAGAAGGAAACCCCTACCAAACAGTTAAAGAACTCCCAGCACAACTAAATGCTAGTGCATCTACCGTTTCCAGACATTTAAAGTGTATTGGGAAAGTAAAAAAGCTCGATACGTGGGTACCTCATGATCTCACTGAGCGGCAGCAAGACCCCATGATTCAAAACATAACGAGCAAAAATTGAAAGAACTGGGCTACGAAGTTCTTCCGCAACCACCATATTCTCCCGACTTGTCTCCAACAGATTACCACCGGTTGAGGAATTTAGACAACTTCGTCAAAGGAAAACTTTTTGAAAATGATGATCAAGTGAAAAGTGCGTTTTCAGATTTTGTTTCACTTCAAAGCTCAGAGTTTTTCAGTTCGGGGATAAAAAAGTTGGTGTCACGTTGGGAAAAATGTGTAGAAAAAGAAGGTAAATAATTGGAATAAAATAAATAAATTAAATTAATAAAAATCCTTCACCTTGAAAACGGACATTTCATGTGACACAACCCAATAGTAGTGGGTATCCAAAAATTGAAGGAAAATCCTGGTGGCTGAGGGTGATTTAGAATTGAAACAACGGATTACTTAAGTATCAACATCAACATTTTGTATTATATAAAACGCAAGTCACTTTTAGAGTTTTTACTTTTGATTATAGTAATAATTGAATAATTTCAGGTAAGGATATTACAATAATTTATATGTGCTATTTTAGTAAACGAATACTGCATAGAATAATTAAAACGACTGAATTGACATATTCTTACACATACTATCATTATGTATAAACATCTCAAAAATTTATAAAATCATAATAAGATTCATGCGATGTTTAAAACGATACATTACCTTCCTTTAAACTTTTAAGCATTTCTGTAAACGAGGGGCTAAGTATTTTTCAGTCATTAAAAAAGCGAAATACATCACCTCATATATCATACATATCAAAAAACCCAATCAGGTATGATCCAGTGTTTGGAACCCGGCAAAATCTAGAACGAGGGCGGTTGAACTGGACTGAGGCATCTGTTGACTGAATGAATGCGACTGATGGACTGACAAAAGATACGGAATTCACACTCTCGTCCTGTTACGAGAGAAATAACTGACCTAGGGTAATTCTATTAGATTTTTTTTTTTTTTTTTACTTATATATCAAAATATTAATGGAAATTTGAACCATTTCTAGTACGTACCAATGATGTGTGTTCACTTTAATTATTATTCTTTTTTTTTTTTTTAAACATGTTTATTGATATCTACAACTGTATTTAAAAAAAATACATCAAGTAAATGTGATGGTTTTATAGAAAATGGTCATGAAATACATGTAGAGCCACTACCCAGTGGCAGCACTCTAATTTTTTTTTTAAATAGGAATAATTATACTCAGTAGTTCTACGAAATATTTATTATTGCAAAATCAATAATCATAATCTTCAATGTTATACATTTAATAATACTATAGCCAATGATGCGTATAAGCCAAACTAATCTGCACAAAAAACCCAATTTTTACATATTCTCACCTACAAATGGAATAAATTATATTACTTTCATATAGCTACGATGAAATATAGTGTGTGTTGCTGTACGAAAAAATTTGACTGTTTTGAAAATAAAAATCGCTTAACAATATTTAAATTAGAAAAAAACGATGAACTAAAAAATCGAACATTACGTATTTCAGGAAATAATGTTTCATAATTACTTTAAAAGATAAATTGACAATTTTTCGGTGTACGTTAAATAAGAATAAAAAAAATGTTATAAAATTAATATTTTAATCTTAAACAGCTCAATTGTCGTAACTGATTAGTAATAAACGTTAATATTCGAATTCGATAACATTACAATATTTTTGATTACTTTAAAATGATCCATGCTGATTATTGGAACTATATAGTCACACACAGTTTTTATTAACCAACTATGTCAAAAAAAAAATAATTAAAAAAATATAATGTGTAACTGTGGTATGTAAATTAATGTCAAACAAGAGTTTTGGATTCTTTTGAGAGATAAAAATCATTAAAAGCGTTTTAATATTTTATACAGCTACTCACAAGCATTGTAATGGACACAGAAAACAGAGTTACCTCATTATTTCTAGTTATTTAAATTTATAAGTCTATCATTTGTTTACACTGACTATTGTGACTAAATCTGATTTAGAAAATATTATCCTTAATTTTTTTAAATGAATTACTTTTGAATATTTTAATAGTAATTCACCATTATTAGTATTATTATATTAATTAGAATAATCTTTTTTGATGTGTGTACGAGTATATATATATTTTTTTTTTTATAATATATATTTTTTTATTATCACATTAATTTTTTACTTAAGGTTTCGTGGTCCTATCGCCTCATCTTCAGAATAATTCATTAAAATTGCTTCCTGATTCTTAGTCAAAATTGTTTTTAGTTCTGATACTAATGTTCTTCTGGCATTTCTAATAGGTGTTCTAATTTCATATTTTAGAATAATTTAGTTTCAATTTACTATTATGAAGAGTATAACTATATTATTATATTAATTAGAACATCTTCTTATATATATATTATCACATTAAGTATAAATAACGTTTCGAGGTCCTATCGCTTCATTTTCAGAATAATTCATTGAAATTGCTTCTTGATGCTTACTCAAAATTATTTCTAGTAATAATAATATAGTTATACTCTTCATAATAGTAAATTAAAACTAGATTAGTAGATAATTAGAAACTAGTTATAACTGCTAATGATACTAAGACTTACTCTTCCAGATGTAACCCCTCTAACGCACTCGGAAGACAGACGCTCGGACGTTGGCTACTCCTATCGCGGGAGCAGCATCCTTCCACCAGCGAAGACCTGACAGGACTGCCACGCCGATGAGGAAGCTGCGGTTGCTATTGTTGGTAACGAGAGGGAAAATCGGACTCCAACTCTCAGCGAACCGTTACTCGTAGCCTTTCCCAGCAATCTCAATATACCCTGACCCCGAAACCTCGGGGCCTCTAAGCTATTCTAAAAGGTTCCATTTTTCTTATTGTGGTATTTTTGTAGGGTTTCTGCTTTGGTGAAGATGGGAAACGAAAGATGAATCACCTATGTTTTTTTTTGATCCGATTTACAAAAGCAGTAGAAGTAACTAGCTGTTATTAATTTGTTTTATACACTTACATATTAAGTACAACATATTACTTGTGTATCAAAACTATCTCATTTGAGGTCTCTGAAAAGGAGTTGGACTTGGACTTGTTTTTTCATAGATCTTTTATTGAAGTACTACCTGAAGTATATCTTCACACGATAAAACAAAACAAAAATTATAATATAATTAATAATAATAAATAATAAATAACTATTGAAGTATGTATGTTATCTTTCACCACTACTATTGATGTCCAAATTGTAACAGATTGTAATTTTACTCAATAAAAATTGTTGTTGATAAAAAAAAAAATAATATAATATATAACTATACATTTCTTCTCGATTCTCTCTCCACTAGTTTATCCTAGCATCCTCTTCGATTCCTGGTAATCCTCCGAGGCGTCTGAGAAGAAGATGGTATCTGGACCTTCTGATTTAGAATTCCTATCAGATTACTGCCAATGATCAGTGTCTCTACATGTATTTCATGTCATTGTATTATTATCAAATTAACTTGATTTATTTTTTAATACAGTAGTAAATATAATTAAATATCATTGAGAAAATATATACATTCATATTAATTTAATTCAGATGATAAAAAATATTTATTGCAATGGAATTAAGCAGTAGTTGTGAAAAAAATGAGCAAAAAATCCTTTTTTATGTCATCTTTAAGAGGGAAAGTTAAATTGAGGTCCTAATCCTGGATAAGCAATCCCACCGTAGCATGGTCCGATTAGCGACAGTAGCTTATGGTTAATTACTGCATTCAATATGTTATAAAATAATTAAGAAAATGATTGAGATAATATTTTAATAGTTCAAAATTATATATATATATATATTATTATTTTTTTTTTTTTTTTTTTTTTTTTTTTTTTTATATTAGACCGATGAAATTAAACTGAAAGACTTGTTTCAAATTAAATATCAACATAATTTTTTTTCAGGCTCGTCTTCTGATAGCATTGCTCCGTCAAATGTTAATTATGAAAAAAGTTTCAAAATCTAGAATTTCGTTTAGCCCGGCTTGGTTATTATATGATATTAATTAAAAATTTAAATAGTTATGCTGTTTTTGTATAATTGTTTCAGAAAAAATTATTAAAGCGTTTTATTCATCGATACGGTTTCATCAAGTTAAGAAGTGTATCCATAAAAGTATAACTCTTCACTAGAGTTATAGATACAATATAATATATTGTACTCATTTTAACGATATAAATAATTATAATAATGCCATTAATTTATAATTCAAAAATATAAAAATGTTTAGGATTATATATATCCACTACATAGATTGCTATCCGCTGAAATTTTTTCTCTCTACTAAGGACGTCCGAGGAACTGACCTTAGCTCTTAAAAAATATGATAACTGAAGGAATGGCACAGAAACTCAACACACTATCCAAGTGGATCAAATAAAAAAAAAAGATAATTATTTATTATAATGTTGGTGTAATAAACCAAGTGCGTTATAAGGTTAAAACAGAATTTAAAAAAAATCATTAATTACTCTTTGATATTCATGATAAAAATTATTTAATTATCTTAATAATAAAGAATGTAATTGGCTTTTGCAGATTGCATACAAATCTGAAACGGTCATCCAATGAATCATTGAAAGGTTCATAAATCCATTCACAAATCAGTCGACTTTGTTTCATTCAAAACTTTTCAACGAGGAAAGAGATTTTAATTAATCACCTGGACCTTTCCATGGCAACGGTGGAATCTTCTAGAACTCTCGTGGAAAGTCACGTTTTCTCAATTTTCACGTTTTCTGAACCACGTTTATATCGACTACCGATCGCCGGCCAGTTACCTCCCCAGCTTCTTACAACTCCATTCATAAAGTTACAACACCCTTCTCGGAAAAAATACCAAGTGAAAAGTATTCCATTCATGGATATTAGTTGTTTACATTAAGAAGAGGGTTATGTTTACTTTTTATAGATATTTGAAAAGTAACTACTAAGAGTATTGTTTATTAATCAGAACAGCATTTAAGAACGTTGTATTATATAATAATAATAATAAATAAATTCTTTATTGTCCTGGGACATGTTTCTTTAGAATAAAATATACAGAATATACAAAGTGTGCTTTGGAGTCTTACTCATATAACAAGTTAGGAATTACTCATATAAACTATAAATATTTAAATGTGAAGAAAACAACAACCACAACAAAATAAAAAAAATAAATAAATATAATAAGAAAAAAACTTATTTACAATTCTATTGAGCCTGGATATTCATTAAGTGATTAAATATGTGGGATTTGAAGGTAGAAAGGGAGTTGGAGTGACGGATGGAAGGAGGGATAGAATAGTGATGGGCAAATACTCAAAAAATTTGAGTACTGATTACTGTAATCAAATGACGCTCGCTGCTGATTACAAAATCTACTCAGCTTTCCTCCTGATTACTTTCTATTTTCCTCAGTAATAAAAATTTTCGTACTTTTGACTTCTTGATTACTTTTATGTATGACGTGGCCAGAATAGAGTATATTAAATACATCTATTAAGTTAATTTATATTAATAATTTCTTTAAGCCATCTTTTTTTTAAATATTTTTCATTTTAGGCTAGATGGCTGCGTCCCCAAAGGTTCGTTACCGATTATACTATTAATTTTAATCGCGCTCGCTCAAGAATAGGTTTATTTTAACTTTTTCGTATTTATTCGACATCAGGCTAGGTGGCTGCGTCCCCAAAGGTTCGTTACCGATTATACTATTAATTTTAATCGCGCTCGCTCGAGAATAGGTTTATTTTAACTTTTTCGTATTTATTCGACATCAGGCTAGGTGGCTGCGTCCCCAAAGGTTCGTTACCGATTATACTATTAATTTTAATCGCGCTCGCTCAAGAATAGGTTTATTTTAACTTTTTCGTATTTATTCGACATCAGGTTAGGTGGCTGCGTCCCCAAAGGTTCGTTACCGATTATACTATTAATTTTAATCGCGCTCGCTCAAGAATAGGTTTATTTTAACTTTTTCGTATTTATTCGACATCAGGCTAGGTGGCTGCGTCCCCAAAGGTTCGTTACCGATTATACTATTAATTTTAATCGCGCTCGCTCAAGAATAGGTTTATTTTAACTTTTTCGTATTTATTCGACATCAGGTTAGGTGGCTGCGTCCCCAAAGGTTCGTTACCGATTATACTATTAATGTTGATCGCGCTCGCTCAAGAATAGGTTTATTTTAACTTTTTCGTATTTATTCGACATCAGGCTAGGTTGCTGCGTCCCCAAAGGTTCGTTACCGATTATACTATTAATGTTGATCGCGCTCGCTCAAGAATAGGTTTATTTTAACTTTTTCGTATTTATTCGATATCAGGCTAGGTGGCTGCGTCCCCAAAGGTTCGTTACCGATTATACTATTAATTTTGATCGCGCTCGCTCAAGAATAAGTTTATTTTAACTTTTTCGTATTTATTCGATACCAGGCTAGGTGGCAGCGTCCCCAAAGGTTCGTTACCGATTATAATTAATTTTAATCTCGCTCGTTCAAGAATAGGTTTATTTTAACCTTTTCGTATTTATTCGATATCAGGCTAGGTGGCAGCGTCCCCAACGGTTCGTTACCGTTTACAATTAATTTTAACCGCGCTCGCTCAAGAATAGGTTTATTTAAACTTTTTCGTTTTTATTCGGTACCAGGCTCGGTAGCTGGGTTCCCAACGGTTCTTATATATACCATACTTTTAATTTTAAAATTCTAACATTTCTGTATTTTATTTTTCGGTGGTTTGGCTAATAAACGTTTTATTGATTTTACGTGCGTCTTCAAAAACAAACATTTATTTGTTTTAATTTTTTTTTTTTTTTTTTTTAATGTTAATTTTTTTATATGTGTATATGTGTTTTAGAGGGTTTAGTAAGTGAATGTGTTATTGTTTTTTTAGTCAGTTGGTCTAGTGTATGTATATTTTAAGTTTTTTTTTAATTTTTTATTTATTGGTATAATATAGTTATATTTTTGGTTAGTATGTTGGTGATTGATAATAATCAGTTTAACATAAGGATTTTTATTGATAATAAATTTTCAAACACAATCTACTCTACAGCAACTCACTGAAATCAATTATACCAATAACCAAATCCTTTAAAAAGTAAATATATTTCCTCTAAATATAAACTTCTACTTAAGCCAGCGCGATTAAAATTAATAGGATAATCGGTAACAAACCCTTGGCAACGAAGCTACCTAGCCTGGTATTGAATAAATACCAAAAAGTTAAAATAAATCTATTCTTGAGCGAGCGCGATCAAAATTAATAGTATAATCGTTAACCAACCTTTGGGGACGCTGCCACCTAGCCTGATATCAAATAAATCCGAAAAGGTTGAAATAAACCTATTCTTGAACGAGCGCGATTAAAATTAATAGTATAATCGGTAACGAACCTTTGGGGACGCTGCTACCTAGCCTGATATCGAATAAATACGAAAAAGTTAAAATAAACCGATTCTTGAGCGAGCGGTGATTAACATTAATAGTATAATCGGTAACGAACCTTTGGGGACGCTGCCATCTAGCCTGATATCGAATAAATACGAAAAGGTTGAAATAAATCTATTCTTGAACGAGCGCGATTAAAATTAATAGTATAATCGGTAACGAACCTTTGGGGACGCTGCTACCTAGCCTGATATCGAATAAATACGAAAAAGTTAAAATAAACCTATTCTTGAGCGAGCGCGATCGACATTAATAGTATAATGCGTAACGAACCTTTGGGGTCGCAGCCATCTAGCCTAAAATGAAAAATATAAAAAAAAAGATGGCTTAAAGAAATTATTAATATAAATTAACTTAATAGATGTATTTAATATACTCTATTCTGGCCACGTCATACAAAAAAGTAATCAAGTAGTCAAAAGTACGAACATTTTTATTACAGAGGAAAATAGAAAGTAATCAGGAGGAAAGCTGAGTAGATTTTGTAATCAGCAGCGAGCGTCATTTGATTACAGTAATCAGTACTCAAATTTTTTGAGTATTTGCCCATCACTAGGATAGAATTCCATAGGATATAGGATAGAATGAGAAAAGATCTGTCGAAATGTGCAGCTCGGTGGACCGTACTGTGTAAATCTGAAGGCCTGGATGGACAGAGGATTTGAATTGTAGGAGGTCAATAATGTATGATGGACGGCGGGTTCGGATAACTTAGTAAAGGAATGATGCGAGGAAATACTTGCGACGATTGGGAGGGATTTTTGAACTCGCCATAAAAATGAGATACGGAGGTGTTTCTAGGGAACATAAAATATAAAACATTGAATTTCCAATATTAATTCTTGGTCGAGTAGGTTCTTTTTAATTTTAGCTGTATGTTTAGCAAAATATTTTCTGTGATTCTTTCACAATAAAAAATCGTTAATGTCCAAAAAAATTCTCAGCCTGCATTTCTACTTGAGAAATGAATGTATTATTCGACTCGTCAGAATTTGGCTTTTATTTGGTGGTTTTAACATACCAAAATGTCCGTAAAGTCAAATTTATAGTACATGAATTATTGATAATTTTTCTGTACAAGCCTTGGGGAATAAATATTTAACTGGGCCAATCTGTAAAAGATATTCGTTACTTCTTTTTGATAACAGCCCTCCTGCTATCATTGACCGTTATATTGACGTAAAGTGGTATTTTATATTTGTTGAGTTCTTAAGAGACCAAGTTCTTAAGACATTATTAAGACATAATATTTTTTAAATCCATTTTATTTTCCTTTCCATTCGTCAATCAAAAAATAAAGTTAATATTATTTATTATTGTGTGTTTCTTTACTTTTTTCATTACTTGGTTCCTCCTCTATTAAAAGAGAACCCACACTCTTTTCTTCATATATTTTTGCGCAGTTCGTGTTTATTATATTTCTTTAGAAACAAAATTCCCTTCAAATAATAATCATAAATCCTGGTTGTATATTAGTATTGGTGACTTTTGAAATTTTTAAATAAAAACAAAAGTAAGATTTATTTTAGTAAATTTTCGACTAACTGCAAATATTCTTTATGTGTAAATAATACCACTTGATTCAAGAATCATCCTATGAAAGGTCTCGATCCATTAAATATTGGCATAAGCATAACTAATTTTACCTCTGAGAAAAACATGACAAGACTTCATTCATTAATCAAAATTGGCTAATTATATGTTAATGAAGGAATAATCGCTAGGTTAATTAGAATTTCAATTAATTAAATTAATATGCTAAGGCGATCTTTTTCTTGATGTTTAACAACCAAAGATTAATGAAATAGAACGGTTTTACTGATTATTGTCGTATTTTTATATTAAATTATATTGAATACTTTAACAGGGGAGCCCGTGACTGAGTGGCTAGCGCGCTAGTCTCTCATGCTACAGGTTGTGAGTTCGAATTTGAATTATAAGGATGTAATTAAATGGGGATTCACTCACAGCCTCTCCTCCCGAGTATGTGAGACCCGTCAGCCAAATGGTGGCCACTCACAAAATTAGGCGTAGGCAGTGATGACCCTACAACTACAAAATGCATCAAGAAACGTGAGTGTAATCTCCCAGTAACACGGCCTCTCGCGCCACTGGAAGAAGAAGAAAATTTTAACAATTTTTAAATATCCAAACATTAAAAGCATTAAAAATTTCGTAAAAAGACACTTATTTTAATTTACATTAAATGCCATTGATATTTAAAAATAGGGGCCATGTTTATTTTATGCTAAAGTAAGCGGTTTTTTTTTGGCACTTACAGGTACCTCAATTTTTTTATACTTATCCAATAATAAATTGCTTTAGGACTATAAAATAAGAAGCATTTAGTTCAGCATACTTTGTCCTACAAACAAAAATCATTATCACCCGTTGAATTTAATTATTGATGTATTTTTAATTGCTCAAATTTATTGGCCGAAAATTACATCATAATAATAGTTATTACATTATCTTGTCCTTGCACTATTTATTTTTACAAAAATTTTCATTGGACGGTATGAAACTTTCAGCAGAGGTTTTTCGCAAATAAACATAAGTTACTTTAAACAATTAGGTACCACACACCTTCTTTTCAAATTTAACGAATTCTTAAAATCATCATTTGCCAAAAATCAGGATGTATTCGCGGTATTCTTAGATCTGGAAAGCGCTTTCGATTCGTGTCGGAGAACCAACATTTTAGAATCTTTACAGAATTGGGGCATTTCAGGTAACCTCCTTTCATTTATAAAAAAATTTCTTACTAATAGAAATTTCAATATTCGAGCTGGCTCCACATTTTCTGAAAATTTTGAGCTACCTATACGGTGTACCACAAGGGTCTGTCTTAAGCCCTACCCTTTTTAACATTGCCATTAATGACATAAGAAATTTCATAACAAGACCCGTTAGAGTCGCACTATACGCGGATGATATAGTACATGACGTACTCATTTACTATAGCTCTACCGACGTAAAATTTGGAGAACATGTGATTCAGGAAATATTACAAAATCTGGAAACCTGGGCCTCTAGTCATGGTTTTAGGTTTAGCCTCACGAAATCAACTGCAGTCCATTTCTGTAGAATAGGGCTGACTCTATTCAATATTTAGGAGTCACATTCGATTCAAGATTGACCATTTATATATATAATGCCAGAGGTCTAAGGTTTAGAACGCTCGGCTATAGTGAGGGGTTGTAAATATATTTTGCATCATAAACAATACCAAGATTATCATTGATCTTTCTACTCGTGAAGTAAAAAGGCTTAACTGCTAATTATAGTTTTTGGCGTGGTTTCAACCACGGAACCTCATCGCTTAGCAGTAAGTAGCACGGTCGAACAGCAGCTTGAAGATCTCTGTCTGAAGCCGAAGACTCCTCCTTTGCTCCGAATACTTCTCTCCTTGTTTAGCTTAGCACCTGTACGCTGTTGGGGTCCACACTTATCCCGTGGACCCAACCCCATCAGCCAAGGTAGCGTCGCGCTGACAAGGCTTTACGAGGTAACTGGCAACAGAAGATATGGCTGCAGGACCAGCTGGCCCTAGCGATATGGACGTTGCCCCGACCGAAGCCAGGGGTGAAAAAAGAACCCTCACCGATAGCGAAGGTTTTATACAAGTGACGAAAAGGAATGCTCTAAAACCCCGCCCGGTCCCTGTGCCGCCACCGGTGTCAACATCAAATAGGTTTGAGGTAATCACACCAAAGAAAAAGCTCCCTCCCCCCATCATCATTTCGCCACCCATATCTTTTACGTCCTTGAAGGAAGAATTATTCCAGATAGGCATACAAGAATTTAAGACGAACTCTTCTCCCAAGGAGACAAGATTATATCTGACAAATGATCTCGATCACGACATAGCTGTGAAGTTGCTACGGCACCATGAAAAAGTGCTGTTCCACTCCTACGCCCCTCGTGGAACCAAAAGATCAAAAAAATTTGTCATTCAAGGGTTTGACCTCGACCATCCCATAGAAGAAATAACAGAGGAGCTGAAGAACAGATTGATTGGTTTCAGGTTAGCCAGGAGGCTAACCCGGAGAAACGAAGCTGGAGTGGCTTATGAGATTGAAGGAGTACAAGTCATTACCGACCCTTCAGTCAAGATTGAAGACATAAGAGCCCTCCGCAGCATCGGGAGGGTAATAATAAGGGTTTACCCCTTCAAAGAAGATGGGGCCCCTGCCCAGTGCAGGAACTGTCAGCAGTTTGGGCACATTATGAAGTATTGTGGCCGCATAGCCGCCTGCCCGTGGTGTGGGGGAACTCACGCCAACCAAAACTGCCCTCGCCCGACCGCGGCCAAATGCGCCAACTGTGGAGGAAGCCACCCTGCCTCTTCAAAGGACTGCCCACGAAGACTGGAGCTAATGAAGAAAAGAAGAAACGAAGCCACTACAAAAGCTGCTGCTTCTTCAAGACAGCCCAGCTGACTAGCCCAGCCGGACCTACCTCACTCTGGACATCTGGGAGGAACCACAGCGCCGGCACAGCAGCAGCAGTACCAGCAGCAGTACCAGCACCAGGACCTACCCCTACCACCACAACCTACTGGAGACGGACCAATGACAGGTACCCCTCTATCCCCATCACCGGGCCAGAGTGGTACATTAGCCGACGTATTAGCGGCTAATGCAAAACTCAGCTCCCAGATCACCCAGCTGATGACGTCGATTAACAGGATAATGGAGATGATGATGAAGGTGATAAGTAAACATTATGACTGAACATCTCGTCATAAACTACAATATCCGAGGCCTACGTCAGAAGCTGGCTGAAGTTGAACTCCTCCTACAGCAGCATCGGCCATCGGTAGTGGCGCTGACGGACACCGTTCTTCCTGCATCTGAGTGGCTGTATATCCAGGGTTACATCGCGTACCGGGAGATGTGCAATCCAGGGACTGATGAGAGTGTCGTCATCTTGGTCAGAAGAGATGTTCCTTCACGGTTAATACCCAACCCGGTTGCTTCTACCAAGGGTACTCACATAGTCACAGTCGATGTTCACCTGAAACATCGGTACACTTTCTGCTGTGTCTATAGGAGACCCAAGGCTATAGCAACATCTATGAAGCTACTGCTGCAACAGGCCCAGGGTAGAAGTCGATTTTTTGTTCTTGGGGACTTCAACGCTCGACATACTGCCTGGCTGTGTAACAGTAATAACATGATGGGTACTTACATCTCCAAGACCAGGATGGCGGTCTTTCACCCGGGGGTGCACACCTTCAGGCATGCGGCCCGACCTTGCTGGACATCCACACTAGACCTTCTCCTGACCAGGGATCAGCACACCGTCACGGGGTGCCTTGCACTCCCGTACGGACCGTCTGACCATCGGCCTGTGCTTTACACCTTTGAGGGAACGCCCCCCACACCCTCGGCGAGCAAGTACCTCTTTCACAAGGCCGACTGGAAGGGCTATAAGGCTAGTGTCGATAATACACTACCCAAGATACAGCCTCTGAGATCTGAAGCCGAGGTGGATGGCGCTGTGGCCGTCATCACCACTACCATACAGAAGTCAGCGAATTATAATATCCCTAGGTTCCGCACCCAGCCGATCGCTCTCAGAAAGCCTTCGAGGCACATACTCGCCTTGGTAGCCCAAAGGAACAACCTGAGGAACGTCTTTTACCGCACCGATGATTACGGCTTGAAACCGGCCATCAATGCGATGACCAGGCAGATAGCCAGCCTCATGCGTGCCTGGAAGACCGCCCTCTGGCACGAACAGCTCCGGAGGACTCATGACGACCAGAAGCAATTCTGGAAACTCATCAGGACTCATGTCGCCAAGAAGAGGACTGTGCACCTGACGTCTGAGAGCGATCTGTTGACCCCGGTTGAACAGGCTGAACTCCTGGCTACCGACTATGAAGCGAGGGAAGAGGCTCGTGTGAGTGCTGCTCCCGGACTTCCAGAAGGGAGACCTCCGTCCCCCAATGAGAAGCCCATCCACTTCACCTTCAAGCAGCTTGAGTCGGTGCTACGACGTACTAAGGGTAATAAGTCCTCTGGGAAGGACGATATTCCTTATGTCCTGTTGAAGATGCTCCCTAGGAGGGGTAAAGCCTTCTTATTGAACATTTTTAACACTGCATCCGGTTATCGTATTTTCCTAAGGCTTGGAAAGAAGCGATCGTAGTGCCACTACTCAAACCGGGGAAGAGTGGAGATTCAACGGAACACTATCGCCCGATCAGTCTTCTCTCGCACATGAGTAAGATCTTAGAAAGGCTGGTTCACCACCATCTGATGAAGCACTGTACGGAGGAGAACATCATCCCACCTGAACAGACAGGATTCCAACGAGGGGTAGCCTGTGAACACCATCTGGCGAAGTTGCAGGCCCACACCATGGAGCGGATGAGGAAAAACAACGATGCCACAGCACTAATCTCCTTGGACTGCACACAGGCCTTTGACTGTGTATCTCACACTCTTTTACTCCGCCGTCTGGAGGAGTTCAAGTTCCCTGCCTCCCTATGCCGATTGATCCGACGCTATCTTAGTCGAAGATCTTTCGTTGTAAGGGTCGGCGGGAGCCTGTCGAATCCACACGATACCATCTGCGGGGTACCTCAAGGGTCTGTACTAGGGCCACTACTATTTGTCGTTTTCACGGCACCGGTGGTCTCAGTAAAGCATCCGGGAGCAACAGTAGCAGCCTATGCGGACGACATCGCCATTTACTCCACCAGCATGAGCGCCACCAAGGCACGTGACCAGGCTCAGAAAGCAGCCAACGTCATAGTTGGGAAATTGAAGAAGATCGGAATCAGAGTCAACCCAGCCAAAACGGACGCCATCATCTTGTCCTTCCAGAAGGGGAAGAAGAAGTTACCCACCGAATTTGAGATAGACAGCGTAAAACTTCCTCTCTCCAACTCAATTCTTTACCTAGGTGTGACCTTGGACCGACACCTGACATTCTCCAGCCATGTACGGGAAAGAATCAAGCTGGCCCGCAGGAAGTCCCATAGACTCTACCACCTACTCATCTCGCGGCAGCTCTCACTGCGACTCAAGTTGCAAATCTACAAGGCCGTTATCAGACCGACTCTACTCCATGGTGCGCCCCTGCTCCGCCACCTCTATCAGTCCACGCTCAAAAGGCTGCAGAGTTATCAGAACTCCGTCCTAAGGAGGATAGTCAGAGGAACCACACTCCAGCTGGCGAGAAATGCCACCATCCACGAGGAACTCCATCTTCCCTCGGTGCCAGAGTTCATCAGCAGGAGGCACGTCAAGTTCTTTGACGGGTTAAAGGCTTGTGCGAACCCTCTCTTCAGGGACGTAGTTCCACCACCTGCGCCTGGAAGGTGGCAAGGCTCTCTCCCCCTGGTCGACGTGGTCGCCCTGGGAAGGGGTCTGGACTCTGCAGTCTGACCCGCATACATTTAACCACCAGCAAAATGGTTCCTCCCCATTTTACTTCAACAAAGGCACAAAGTGGGGTGGCACTCCTCAAGCGCATACCGCGCCTAGTGCGAAAGGAACCTTAGAATGCCAACGGGCAATACGAGGTCTGAGCCATGGACTGTATATACCATTGCTGCTGTATATACATAGAATGTTTTTGTATTTATTTTGTAAATAAAGTTGGAGGATAAGAAAAAAAAAAAAAAAAAAAAAAAAAAAAAAAAAAAAAAAAAAAAAACAAGATTGACCTGGAGACTACACGTTGATGCTAAACTGTCTAAAAGATGCAATATTATGAAAACTCTCTCAGGTTCAATCTTTGGCTGCGACAGAATCTCTCTGCTGAGACTATATAGGTGCTTGTTAAGACCAGTCTCTGATTACGCTTGCGAAATTTACGGGGATGCATTCAAACCAATATTAAATAGATTGGAACCTATTCACCACGCAATGATCCGTAGGGCAACCGGGGCTTTCAGGACTAGTCCTATCAGTTGCATACTGTGGGAAGCCGATGAGTGGCCCCTAGAGCTCCGTAGGCATTATCTTCTCTTAAAATTTCTAGGTCACTTAAAAACAACGCCGGGCATCTTTGACTTTTCACAATATAACTTACCCTTCCGCCTTTCAAACTACCCTCCACTATCTGACACACATCCTTTGCCAAAATTTTACGTTTCCACTCCAAACCTCCTTGGACAAGTATCTCAACAACCTTCGATTTTTCTTTGAAATCCATATCAAAACCAACGAATCCTCCAGAAATTTTAAAACAAAGCTTTCTAGCTCTCTTAGCCACCTATCAAGATTATACCTGTATTTATACTGAAGCGTCTAAACATCTAGATAAAGTCGGCTGTTCGGTCGTTTTACCTAATGAGACCGTTCGGTACAGTCTCCCTTCCATTTATTCGGTATACTCGTCCGAGCTCTTTGTTCATTACCTATCTTTGACTTTAATTGAAGACTTAACCCACGTTCAGTTTCTAATTTGCAGTGACTCCTATTCGGCTCTCCAGGAAATCCAAAATTTTCATTATTCAGAAAATCAATTAATATTTCACATTTCGAATCTAATATTTAAAACAAAAAGAACGATTATGTTCCTCTGGGTGCCAAGCCACGTAGGAAGTATAGGGAATGAACTGGCTGACACAGGCGCAAAAGAAGCAAATTCCCTCTTTCCTATTCCCAGCGTTAAGACGGTATGGACTGACTTTAACTCAGCCAATGCAAAGAAGCATGGTGCACCTTTTAGTCTAAGGTTCCGGAGAACAACAAGTTAAAGCGAACCTTCGGAGTTTCGCGACCACTACACCAGATACTTGGACACCGCAGGGAGCAATCAATAATCACACGGTTAAGGATTGGACACACCAGACTGACACATGGGCACCTGCTTGAAGGGAAACCTCCGCCGAGATGCCTGCGCTGTGACTTAAAGCTAACTGTGGAACACATCCTGATGGAATGCCCGCTGTATAGTTCAGGCAGAACATGGCCTCTTCTACAAAGTTATAAGGAAACAATGGACAAAAAGAATCAAGAAAATTTGTTCATTTAAAAAAATAAAAATAAATTGTACTCATCTCTGTAAATAGTTTATGACCGCGGTGCTTCTAACCTTTGTAGTTTTACATGGCACCTAAAACTGTAATCAAATAAATAAATAAATAATTAAAACTTTAAGTTTAATATAAAAAATAAGGATTCCAATCCTATTTTTTTACTCGTTAATTTAATTAGATGTGTTCAAATTGAATATATGTTGTGTATTGTGTGTATGTTAATTTGAACCCATAACTTTGAGCTATAAAAAGTAAATCATGAAATGCATTCAGCTAAGTGATAATGATTTTAATTTGTAAGCCAGAGTATATATAAATGCCTGAGTGTATATAAATGCCTCTTAATCGAAATGCATTATTGAAGTCCTAAATACGCTTATTCTCTAAAAACAAAAATATGTTTAGAAATTAATTTACTTATAATTATATAAATATATAGTTCTGAGATATCTGAGAATTTATCCTGAAAATAGTAGTTGTATTTTTGTTAATTCAGTAGTAAATATCCAGCCATAAATTTCAAAAATATGGTGTGCTCAATACAAGACTTTCTCTTATCTCCGTTATTAAAACCAATTTAAGACTTTTAATAAACAATGAGATGAAAAAAACATTAAAGAATTAATAACATAAATTTTCGATAGAAACATGTGTATCATTAAATAATCTAATATATTTTTATCTACAACCATCAGTGTGTTTTATCGACTTTTTATCACTCTCTACTAACTTTTTCAATTCTGTGTATTAGATAATATGTTTTCTAAAATCTTTAGCTTTCCAACGGGATATTATACATCTACATTAAAATTCTTATGTTAAAGAACTGCATACAAAAATATTTTTACTCTTTTCTCTTTTACTTGTTAATGGAATTCGCTCAACTTGCATATTTAGCCGTTATTTATCAAAGCTAAAGAAATGATATGCTTAATATGTTGAAATCTACAAAATAAAAGTACTTTATTGGAAGAAAATTTAAAATATCAGCATTTAAGCCCTTTCAGACTATTTTAATCAAAATGAAACCTATAAGATATTAATGCCCATTACATTTAACATTGATATAGCGATTATTATTAAAATCGTTAGAGCCGTTTTTGAGAAAATCGTGAAAAAGTGCAAAATGCATGGTGTAAAGTGGCTCTTCTGTTTCCCTGATTTTAATAAAATTGTTGTGATAGTGAAAATTGTAGAATTTGAGTTTTCACCGTTAATAAACGCTTAAGGTTCCCTGTATCCTTTAAGTCCTGCCAAAAGGTCTGTGTGTGTATATGGTCAGTTAGGTAACGTTCAGTTGTATAAAACTGAAATTTTGACTTGAGATTTCAACAAAATCGGCAAACTAAAAGACCCGCTTCATACCATCTATTTTGCATCTTTTTAAGATTTTCTCGAAAACAGCATTAATGATTTTTATTAAACTCCCTGAATCCTGAATTTTTATTGAACTCCCTATATCGATGCAACATTTAATGGGCTTAAATATCATATAGGTTTCATTCTGAGTGAAATAGTCAGACATAGATAAAATGCCGATATTTATTTTATTTTTTCCTTTAAAGTATCTTTTATTTTATAGATTCGTAAAAAATAATCATATCATCTTGTTAACATCGATAAGTTCAAGAAATTTGATAACTAGCAAAAGGAGAAAACATCAAACATATTCTTTTATATCATAAAAATATTAATTATTTGGAAGAAAGATATATTAATGATGCATAAATGCTTTTCTTTCTCAAACGTTTACTTAACATCAGTAATAATTAGGAATAAAGGTTTCGGAGGTTTTCCCCATCTTCAGTGCTTACTATAATACATTAACAAAATAACATTTATTATTAAAAAATAAAAATAAAACATTGATACATAGTGATGATATATGATGAAGAAATGATACATAAATGGTTCTTGGTTCTTGATCGAAAGTTTATCTTACACCAGTAATAATAATTAGGTGTCAACGTTATAACATTTAATATTAAACAAATTAAAAAAAAAAAAATTTGTTGTACCAATTTGTTTGTTGTAATATTGAATTTTAATTAATTTATTATTAACATAATTTTGATAATAACAAATTTTATTTTGTTAACGTATTATAGTGAGTCCTGAAGATAAGTAAAACACTCGAATAGTTTCATCCTAATTATTACTGGTGTAAAATAAACTTTTGGGGGAAGAGCTAAGTACCATTTATTTATCGTTGTTTATGATTTTTTAACCCAAGAACAGTACGATGTATAATATACGTTGCAAAGCTAAATGTTAAAAAAAAGATTTGTCGTATTCACGAAGTGGTATAAATCGAGGAGATAGTTGAAAAGTGGATAAAACAAACTAATTGTTATAGTAATAATGTAATTGATAATTTAACGAAACACATGTTCCTATCGAAACTCAATGTAATTCTTTAATGTTTTCCAACTCTTACATTCTATAAAAGTTCTTAAATCGATTTTAACAACGGAGGTAAGTGCAAGCACCAGATTTTTTTCTTTTGAAAATGATTAAGGAAGTAATTAAAAATAATATCATAATTAATCGATCCCCCAGAAAGCCGTAAATTAACAGAGATCTTTAAACTTCCTGAGGGGACATTACCAATGCAGACAGAAGCAGATATTAGCAACAGATTGAGCAGAGCAGTAACAATAAATATAAAAATTAACGAGTTAGCAGCAAATTGGATACGTGCCAGGACTGCGGGTCCTAGCTCAGGCACTGGGTAATTAGTTCGTACCCTCAGCAATTACACCGCCTCGAGAAATACTGCCTCTCCCCAACTTCTTACTTATCGTATCTCTTCCTGGGGGGAGAGGAGGAGTATTTACTGCTATATCCTGGGAAATATTCTACGAGAAATACTGTAAGCTTTATGTTGAAATCAGAGGAATTATTATATAATCCACGAATGAAGAAAAAAAAGACATAGGGACTGCCGATAAAAGTGAAAACATTTTTTTTAAATTCGCGATTTGCTTTGGAATTTCGTTGCAAGGAAGAGTACATTTGTGAAATTAGACAATGTTGAGAATGCATGTTATGTTATTACTGTTTCATTTAATTGTAAATCATTATCACCTTGTAGGGATATATCATCTTGAATTGAATTTCAAAAGATTGATCTAACTGTGAATGAAATTAAGTAGTCGCTCTTTTTTTGTCTCTGTTGTTGACTTCTTTGCCGGTGTTGATATTGACGACCCTTAATTTCGGCATTATAATTCGAATTATTCTCTCTTTTACAAGATTGATCCATCTATGAACAAATAAAATGGATGATTTTTTCCTTATATCTATACCGCCGTTTTTTTTTTTTCAATTCAGTTAAATAATGAAATAACGATATTATAAATACCGATATTTTTGTGCCAATATTACACTGTTATCGATAACGTTCACGGAAATCGACATCGATGTCATATCTCTAGTAGACAGGCATGCACATACCGCTGCGCATGCACCAGTCCAGAGCATGTTAGTAACGGAAACCGTCACTATGGTAACGAAATCAAAGCTTTCATTCCTGCCAAAAATCGGATAACGCTCGTAATGAAGTTTTCACTTCAAAAGTTATATGTCAAGCTTGTTGGCCCATAGCTATTCGATCAAGGGTGTACTTAAGAACATCAGTAAGGGGCAAGTGTGTTGTTATTTTAAGACATTTTTTTAAATAGTTTTTATACACATAATATTGAAAGTAAAAATCTGGTTCGGGCATTACACGACTTTCACTTTTCTCGGCTATTTACATTAATTTAAGAATTATAAAAAATAAACTTAAATTTTTTTTTTTTTTTTTTTTTTTTTATTATTTATTGGAATTTACAACTGTATACAGGAATACAACTAGTAAATTAGATGAAATATATAAAGGCATGAAACACATGTAGAGAAGCTTCCCAATGGAAGCACTTTAAAAATGATTTAAACTAGAAGGTCTCGGGGCCATCTCCTTTTCAGACGCCTCGAAGGATTGTCAGGAATCGAAGAGGAAGAAAGGTTTGAAACTAGAGGATTAGGGTGGGAATGGAGTTTGCCATGAAAGGAATGGTATCTAGATCGGGCCAAATCAGCAACATACGGAACATTAAGATCTTTATGGATTAGTGTATTCGTGACAAAGTAAGGAGCATTGAGGATTTTACGAAGGATTTTGGATTGTAGGGATTGGATACGGGAAGAATTCGATGGTTTAGTAGAGCCCCAAAGCTCTACTCCGTAAGTCCATATCGGCCTTATGATAGTCATGTAGATGAGTCTTTTGTAGTTAAGTGGAAGATTAGAATGTTTGTCTAGTAAGTGTTGAAGTAGTCGAAAACGTCGAGCAGTTTCTTGTCGTTTAAGTCTTGTATGAGGGTTCCAAGTGAGACGTTTGTCAAGGTGCAGTCCTAGATATCGGATCTGTTCAACCGGGACAAGAGGAGTATTATTGAAGGAAACAGTAGGGCAGGATGTCATAGGTTTACGACGAAGGGTAAAGGTAATTTGGTTGGATTTGTTGGCATTTATTTTAATTCTCCAGTTCTGACACCACACTTCAAGGTCTCTGATGTGGGATTGGAGAGTTTTAGAGGCAATAGTTGGATCAGTATTGACTGATAACACACAAGTGTCATCAGCGTAGGTAGAAAGGAAAGTGTTAGGATGGGATGGGATATCAGCTGTATAAACTGTGAAAAGAATAGGTCCCAGGATACTGCCTTGAGGAACACCAGCAAACTGATTAAAAATGGATGAATAGGAATTATTATGATTTACTTTGAAGGATCTGTCGGTGAGGTAGGACTTGATGATAAGGAAATATGTAGGGGGAAGGAAATTGGGGAGTTTGTAAATCAATCCCGGGTGCCAGACTCGGTCAGAGGCTTGCTCTACGTCGAGGAATGCTCCCGTGCAGTACAGCCCGCGCTCTAATGCAGACGAGACAACGTCCACCACACGATGACATTGCTGGATAGTGGAGTGGGACGTTCTGAATCCAAACTGGTGATCAGGAATTATGGAATTAGTATCTAGGATGGGATATAGGCGTTTCAGTATAAGTTTTTCCAAGATTTTACCCATGATTGGTAAAAGTGAGATGGGACGGTAAGAAGATGGATTTTCAGGCGGTTTCTTAGGTTTGGGTATCATTTTGACAATGGATAATTTCCAGGAAGCAGGAAAGTATGTGGAACGGAGTACGGAATTATATATGTAAGTAAGATATAGGATAGCTTTTCGAGGAAGGAGTTTTAAAATATGGGAAGTTATAAGATCATGTCCAGGAGCTTTGCGGGATGGTAAACTCTGGATGATGGTAGATATTTCAGTAGGATGGAACGCTTTAGGAGGAAGAACCATTTGGAGTGGGATATCTAGTTCTGCTTCTATAAACTTAATGTGACCGGGATTATGAATATCTGGATGTGGATTAAAGGTTTTAAAAAGGTGCTGACCGAATATCTGGGCCTTTTCTTCATCAGATCTTGTCCAGATATGGGATTCAGTTAGGTGTGGATGATTACATTCTTTGTACTTCAGTAACTTTTTTGTGGTCATCCATAACGATCTGTCTGTAATAGTTAGTTTTTCAGTAAAGTTAAGTAAGTTTTGAATTTTAACTTTTCTGATTTCTGATTTTAGTCTGTTAGTAAGTTTGTTATAATAAGTTTTGTCTGAAGGGTATCTAGTCCTATGCCACTTCGATCTTGCTCTGCGTTTTTCCCTTAATAAGATTCGAATGTGCTGTGGCAGGATAGTCTCCTGTGAGTTAGTAGTGTTAATGGTTGTAGTGTTGTCAAGTATACTACTGCTGATTGAGTCAGTCAGTTTTTCAACAGCTTTATCAATATCATGTTTAGTCTTTAGTGGTATTTTTAAGTCAAGTTTGTTTTCCAAGTCATATCTGAATCCGTCCCAGTCTAATCGTCCTGTAATCAGAGTGGGAATGGTGGGCTTAGGAACAAGGCTTGAATGCAAGGAAAGCAGAACCGGACTATGACAGGTCATTTAGGGATTTGATTGTGGATTGGGAAGAAGATATCTGAGAGGAAACAAATATGTCTAGGATATCAGGACGTTTTTTGAGGGATGTAGGCTAGTATGTCGGGTTCATTGGCGAAAGGATTGTATAACAATGGGTGGTGGAGACTCGAGAAAGGAGATTGCCACGGGAGTTGGATGTTCGGCAACCCCATCGCTGATGTTTCGCATTGTAGTCTCCTCCAGCAATAAAGCGCGGTCCTAGGGATCTGAACAGGGTTTCAAGTTGACTATAGGAGAGGGAGTTACCAGGAGGGCAGTATACAGCTGAAATTGTAAGATGGAAAGGACGAAACTTAAATTTAAAAAGTTAATTTAAATACGAAGTTTATTCAGTTTCGTTGGAAATATATGTTTAGATTAAATAATATACCAATATCAAATTGTTAAGTATAATTTTCAGTAATAGTATGATGCCCTAATTGTGAATTTACGTTGCCTTTTCAACTTTGTATATAAGATAATATTTTTTGGCTAGGTTCTTTTAAATAAAATGATCCATTTTCACTCAACACTCCTTTATTTCTTTTTTCTTGCTCCATACGTTTCGGCCTTTGCCATTTTCAAGGGTTCTTTGATCATTCATTTATATTGCCTTGTCAGCTTTTTATCATGATATGATGATAACAAGCTGACAAGGTTAGTTGAGCCAATAATAGATATTTTTTTTTTTTTGTGTGACAAAATATATGTTGTATATATGCAATATAAAGGAATGATTAAAGAACCCTTGAAAATGGCAAAGGCCGAAACGTAAGGAGAAAGAAAAAGGAAATAAAGGAGTGTTGAGTGAAAATGGAGCACTTTATTTAAAACAACCTAACAATAGATTTATTTACTCAAACGAATTGAAATTATATTAAAAATGAATAATATTTTTTCTAAAATATTTAGCTTTTCGACGTTATATTATACATCTATGTTGCTGTTCTTATGTTAAAAAAACAAAACAAAATTACTTTTAAAAAATACAACTTTCTCTGTTTTCTCCTTTAGTAGGTTATCAAATTCGTTCTCTTTTTATATTTCTCCGTTTTTTATCAATCCTAATAAGATGATATGGGGCAAAATGCATGGTATAAAGTGGCTCTTCTACTTCTCCGATTTAGTTTTTTTCATCTTCAAATTTCAATTTTATACAACTTCACGTTTTTATGCTAGACTTACCACACGCACACACACACACCTTTTTCGAGACTTGGTTATTTGGACTCAGGAGACCATAAGACGTGTAAAAAATTTCACGATCTCAGTACTTTTACTTTTATATATGTCATATATAGATAGCTGAAATTAAAAACAGTTTCTAGCCATAAATTTTATCCTAGTACCCAATTTTAGTTTTTATCTTTAATTTTGAATATTTATAATTGCCCAGAACATTTTTAGAAGCGATCATGGCCCCACTCTGCTTTTCCATGCGTATATCCATGAACTCGATATACTCCGAAAAGGTTAGTCTATACATCGACAGGTCTTTCTAAGATTATAAGCAATAATGTGTAATTGAAACATGGCTGGATCCATAGAGAATATCCTTTCAGATTTAAGAAAGCATAAGATTGTTGGTAATCATTAAATCTGTAACAATTTGTTACTAAAAATGGTAATTATGAACAAGCCACACGAGAAAGAGGGAAAACGGGATGTGAGCATTCCTACGCAAATCATGAATTAGGAAAAAATATGGAAGAAAAAACTATGCTTATACAGTTGGTATTGGCGAAGCAAACTTTTATCGAAATGGCAAAAAATATGTAATAGAAGTTAAATGAAGACGAACAATCAAATAAGAAACATTTAAAAGTGGGCTGACCAATTTATCAAAACGAAATTCTCTGAAACATTAAAATTATCTCTTGGAGGTGTCAGGAAGCATGAGTTTCAGAATAGACAGGAAAGACCTGAATATGTAGTTCCTACACTTAACAGCCATAAACCATATTTTTGAACTTTGATGTTAATAAACATCCTTGTGCCCTAGCACCAAGCTGATTGGTGTTCAAATGGTTAGTGTATTTCAGAAAATCACGTGAGACTCCTCCAATAAAGGTAAGATTGCGGCTCCAGTTTTACTGTTAGCATCTGTCAAAACAAAAGCTTTTCTTTTCTGAAGATATCGTCCCTACCATTCCCAAATTATCAAATATGAAAATTTGCTTTTCAAGAGGGCAAGATAAAGCAAGTAAAACGAAGTAATATATTTAAAATTGGTCATATTCGAGGCATTTTCGGGAATTCTAAAGGGGCTAGTTTCGACTGTTTGCCACAAGCCACATCGTGTCAAGTGTCTCGTTGATGAAAATCTCGTTTTTCATATTCGATAGTTGGAAATGGTGGGGACTATATGTTCTATTTCATTTTATAACTGTGACATAATTGGATTGCCTGACCATGTGCAAAAAAGGAATAACCAAATTTTAGATTATAATAGAAGATAACCAGATTCAAAAATTAGAAATTATATCTAATCAAAGGATCTATTAGAAAATGAAACGGGTATATTTAGGATTTAAAAAAATGTAAAGATTAACGTATATAAACATACTCATAAATATCAAATAGATAGATAATACAAATTTAAGTAACACTCATTTATATAACACCCATTGCTCGAAAATTCTCAAGTCCGTGATATGTTAAGTATTTAAGCATAAACGATGGTATATAAGGTTTATGAAGGTTACCATCAATCTACCTGCTATAAGACATAACCTTAATTTCTGATTTTTCAAGCTGAATTCTTCTTCTTCATTTCCGATGAATAATTTGACATTTTTTCCAACATCCAGAAAACACTGTCTCTCACTCCTGCGGCTACCACGTTAATTGCGAGGGAGGGAGGGGGGAATTATTGCTTAGATATCAGAAACGATTTACACTAAAAAATAATTCATGTTCTTTTTTTACATTAAGTGAAGGAACGATTCAACGCGATACTCAGGACAACCAAAATCCCTTTGCAATGGAAATTTTCGCAAGTACGGATGATACAAAAAGCCAACAAAGATCCTAGTAGCCCTTCTTCTTACAGACCGATTAGTCTACTTCCCATTTGCTCAAAAGTTTTTGAAAAACTAATTTATAAACGTATACTGGACATACTGACAGACAATCAGATACTACCTGACCACCAATTCGGCTTTCGCTCATTACACTCAACTTTACACCAGCTACATAGAGTCACAGACTACATTTCCGTTGCGCTTGAGGACAAATTGTTTGCTACTGGCGTATTCCTAGATGTAGCTCAAGCTTTCGACAGAGTTTGGCATAATGGACTGCTTTTTAAACTTAAATCATTCCTTCCTTCAACTTACTATCTTATTCTTCTCTCTTTTCTTTCCGACAGATTTTTTACTGTCCGGCAGGGCACAGATACCTCTTCTATTCGTCCAATCAGGGCTGGAGTTCCGCAGGGATCAATTCTCGCACCTTTACTATATATTATCTATACACATGACATACCAACACATCCTAACATATTAATAGCGACATATGCAGATGACACAGCTCTTCTCACTAGACATACTAACATACTTCAGGCTTCACAGACCCTTCAGCATTATTTACAACATTTAGAAGACTGGTTTAAAAGATGGAAAATAAAACTCAACATTGACAAATCGCAACACATCACCTTCACACTACGACACGACACTTGCCCTCCAGTCTACATAAACAACTTACCGATAACACAAACCAACACAGTTCATTACTTAGGACTCACTTTCGACAGAAGGATGACATGGGGGCCTCACATTAAGCAGAAGCGGCTGACTCTCAACAATCGACTAAGACTTCTATATTCTCTACTGCACAAACACTCTTCTTTAAAAATCCGACAAAAACTAAATACTTATACCTACTTACTAAAACCCATATGGACATACACCTCTCAAATTTATGGAATAGCGAAACCGACTCAGATTGCAAAAATCCAAACTTTTCAATCAAAAACTTTAAGACTTATTACTCGATCACCCTGGTATGTCAGTAACAAAACTTTACATACAGACTTACAGATACCAATGGTACAAGATCACATTCGAACTTCTTACATAAAATTTTTTGACAAACTTCACGGACATACTAACAAACTCATTCAAAACATGGCCACGACAGACATGCCAGGGAATATTCAAAGAAGGCTGAAAAGAAGCTGGCTAAGAGATCTCCTTAAATAAACTCTTTTAAATTTCAAGTTAGGAGTAGATGCCAATGGGTATCGACCTCCCTCATGCCTGACATGCCTTTTATATCAATTGTTATCAAATCCGCTTATTGTCTCGGGCTGAGCGACAGGTGTGGATGTAAAAATAAATGATAAAAAAAAAAAAAAAAAAAAAAAAAAATGAAGGAACGGAAAATGCCACTGTGGAAAATAAGAAAAAAAAAATAAACAACCAAATATACCAATTAATTTATTTTTCTGTAATTTTTAATTAAGTTCACGTAAAAAAAAAAAAAAACTTAATGACTTTGAATTCCGCAAACTTTTGGACTTTGTGTGTTCTTAATTATCACAGTAATGAGTATCGAATGTTTTAAGATCGTGATTACTTTTGGTTTTATTTATACAAAATATTTATTTCACAACACCTCACATCTACCAATAACAGGTCAATTATACTTTACTTAAAATTTAAAATCATGAGATTTAAGTGATTTTAAACATTTTTAAATCTGAACACGATTACTTATGCCGATTTGTTTTTTTTTGGGAGTGGTGTTCCATGACATAGTTGATTATTTATAGATATAAGAGTGTTTTGAGTAAAAGTTTTCTAACCATTTATATTAAAATACTAATGTTAACTCTAAAACGCGTTAATTTTAAGTGCTTAATTTTGTTCTATTTTCTTAAAACCAGATTAGTTTTATATTTTAGTTTAATTATTTAGTTCTCTTACAATAAGTAGAATGATATCTTTATCGATCTAAATAAATCGATATTGGACCCATAGTAGTGTCGTAAATTGCAGCATTTTCTCTCCTCATCCTTTAGGGATTAAGTTCAGTCAGTTGCTATCTAAACGTCTTCATGAAAGCACCTGTTTCTACTCTCTCTTGGCTCCCGCTCTTCACGAAATGCATGCATCGCCTTTCTCATCTAGTTTTTCCCTAAAGAAGATGGCCTCGAGACCTTCTAGTTTAGAATATTTTTAGAGTGCTGCCGATGGGTAGCTTCTCCACAAGTCTTGTTCATGTCTATTTTCATTTAGCCTATTTACTAGTTTTGTTGTATAATTACTGCAATTGTATGATACAGTAAATATCAATAATTAGTTTAAAAAAAAAAAAAAAAAATTTCCCTTAAACAAAGCAGTGCGTAAATTTCAAAGTAAAGTTTTAAGCTCAGTTTTTCTTATTAGGGAAGGCGGGGATAAGTATTACTATTTTGATTTGCATGTACATGTGGGTTGATGACGAATACCACCTTTTAAATTCCCTTTTCGAGTTGGACCGTTACGCCTGTTTTGGAATTCACAACTCTAAGCAAGTCAATTGAATTGCATCCTTTTCCTATTAAGTTGCATGAATAATTGTAATTATTTTTTTATTTTTAAAATTTTATTATTCGCCTCTATCTTGCAAGGACATTGGCGTCATCATAATAAATTATACCCTGTTGTAGTACCCTACAATCTTTAAATAGTCTAACAGTATGGATATCTGTTTCTCTTCATCGCCGAGTATTTTGGTTCAGTGTGTTTGGCAATCCAATCTTTTTTCTCAAGTTCTCATATTTTTTTCATTATATCAGCAAAAGTTTAACTTTTTATTAGACGTTATCACATTTTGTGCAAGTGGGAGCTTGAAGCCGTTTTAGGATGTATCCATGGGTAAATTTATTCAAGTAAATTTATTTTTTAAACGTCCTCCGGAATATTAAGTTAAATTTTAATTAGTAGCTGCCACAGCCCTAACAACTAACAATACACAAAATAATTGAATGAATGTATTTGATTATTTTAATATAAATAGGAATTATTTCATTTATTTTAATTTTGATTATAATAGGAAAAATTCTTTGACAGGGTTTTTCAGAGGTTTCGGTGCGACAATAAGTTTTTCTAAAAAAACATCGAAAAATCAGTTCACACTCCTGACAGAACAGAACCCAACTGAAAGGGTTAATTGGAGGTTAGGGACAGATTACGCAGAGGTACACGCAACCAACCTGTACGCGATTGTTGCCATCTATCGATTACTAGATAGCATCGGCAAACCATCTAGCAATTACACTTGACTTTATGTTAGCGCTCAGGACCTCTGTTATGATCAAAGTGCTACATGAAATTAAACTTTTTTAACAGTTTATTCGCATATTCCAATCTTCCTCTTAATTTAAAAACAAATTATTTAGTTTTTAGGTGAGAAAGATGGTTCGGGTGCGGTTATCAAAAAAACACACATTAACAAGTACTACTTATTTTAATTGTGTGCCGACGTTTCGGCCTACATTTTAGGTCTTCATCAGTGCTAAGAGAAACAAACTAACAACCAATGTAATTTGAAAATTAATAATAAGTTAGGTACATTATAATAATATCACGACAGTAATACAATATGGAAACAAACACAAAATTAAATATAAAATGATAATAAGAAGGCAGTAACAAAGTTTGGAAGAAAACATAACATTAAGATGATAATATATCAATGAGAATATATAAAGACTAAGCAAATTATTAAATGTTATAAGAAGAAGAATATGTGAACCATTAAACTTTTAAGTATGAACAATTTTGAATTTATTTAACGATAGTATATAAAAATAATACAGTAAAAAGAACATAGGTATTATTTAAAAAAAGAAGAACATAATTATCAGAAACGAGAAATAATAAGAATATACATATATTTTTTTAAACTAATTTAATATTAAACTAACAATTATATGTGAAGACATATAATGGAAAAAGATATGAAAGAGAAAGAGGGAGAAATAAATAAGAGGGGAAAAGGGAACATAATCAATAAGAAAAAATTGTTTTTCAATTCTATTTAACACTTTGTTAGACTCCAAAATTTTAGTAGAAGCTAAATATCTATAAGTTAATTGATTCGAGGAAATAAAACTAAATCATTTTTGAGAGTGTCTAAAACTTTATTTTTCTGATTTATTGGTTTTAAAAAAGAAAGATTACCTATTAGATTTATTATAGATTTAAAAAAAAAAAAAAAAAGAAACTCAGAATGCAGTCATTTCTTTCCTTTCAAGGAACAATTCATTAAAATTAAAATAAATTAATCCAATGTAATGATAAAGTAAAAACAAGCAGGTTTAAATTCCGTTTGGGAAATTAAAAATGATATTTATTATTTTTTTAATTCGCTAGCTGAATGGTTCTGTTGTGAAAACCGCGTTTCCCTCACGCAAAATTAAAAGACCAATGAATAGTCCACGTGCCGATGATTAAGTATAATAATTAATAGAAGATATAAAATAAACATATTTTCTTGCTAATTCCACTTTTCGTTACGATAAACTAAAACTCCCAAAGCAATAAACTCCAAATTGGTCAGACAGCACAGCGCGAAAAACAAAAAAACAAAAAAAAAAAAAGAAAAATGATAAAAAATTGAAATCTCACTTATATATACGCATGTAATACGGTACGATCGGGTTTGAAACAGGGTGACTCCCTTTCACCTGTGTTATTTAATATAGCTTTAGAATATGTCATAAAAAAGGTGATGTGTACCGAGAAAGGTTTTAATCTGGGAGACAAGATTCCGGTTTTGGGGTATGCCGATGATTTGGTACTGCTAGGTGAAGACACGGAAACCATACAAATAAGTACAAGTGTGTTAATAAAAACCGGTAAAGAAATAGGACTCGAATTAAATACCGATAAGACGAAATATATGATTAGTAGCAGAAACGGTGGCGATCTTGGTGATATTGATGTATCAAGGCATACTTTTAAACACGTCTAGAAATTCAAGTATTTAGGTTCAATGATAACAAGAAAAAATGAAATCCAGGAAGAAATAAAGTCCCGGTTAAAGATGGGAAATGCGTGTTATTATTCAGTTGCTAAGTTACTTAGTTCGCGGCTTCTATCTAAAAACTTAAAGGTTAGAATTTATAAAACTATTATTCTTCCGACGGTTCTTTACGGATGTGAAACGTGACCGCTTACTTTGAAAGATGAACAACGGCTTAAAGTTTTTAAAAAATTAGGTACTGTGTAAAATATTTGGTCCGAAGAGAGATGAGGCCACTGGGGAGTTTAAAAGGTTTCACAACGCGAAATCGCGGAACTTGTATCCTGTGAATATAATTGAGTTGATAGCATCGCTGAGACTCAAATGGGCGAGTAAAGTTGTTGGGCTCGATTAGGAGCGGATTCCGAGAAAGTTGGTATTCGCTCATCTGACTTGTAGGCGTCCGAAAGGTAGGCCGAAGCGTCGATGGGAGGATTGCGTTAAGGCTGATCTCGGGGGCTTGTGTTTGGACGGTGAACGATTTGAAAAAATTGAACGAGTCTCTGTAGGCGGGATTTGGTGGTGTCGGCATCGAACCTTCGGGTTCGCTAAGCCTATTATTAATATTCTTATTATTATATAATTTTTTTTAAATTGATAGATAATTAAATTGTTGATACAATGAAAAAAAGAATCATTCAAATTAGTTTACAACTAGCTGAGATATCATGTTTCGAAATCAGCAGTAGTGAGATGATATTATCCTTTGAATTATTGCTTTTCATGTTACTTAATTGCCTATCCACAGCTATTTAAACAGTTATACCCTAATATTGATATTTAAAAAAATAAACCATTGTGTAATAATTTGCAGCGTTTTTCAAATTATTTTGGTGAAGAAATCTCTATATAGCCAATATGTTTACATCTTCCACTACACTGTACTATAGATGTCTTCAGGCCATACTCGAAAACATTGAAATGATGCTTAAATTTGTGAGACATATTAATGTTAAAATATTATTTTTGATTTCTTTCTTTCTTTCTTTAATAATAACCATATTTACTTGGTAATAGATAAAAGTGTAAGTTTCTGAAAATTGCAACTTGGTACGCGTTCCTGAAATGATTTTTTGAAGTTTTTTTTTTTAAATAATTGTGAATATGTGTTACTTTTGAAGTAAATTATATAATGTATAGTAAATATGAATCATATTAAGTACTTAGAAATGATCCTTTGTATAAGAAAAAAACTGAACTTAAGCATTTATTTTCTTTTTTTTTTTTTTTTTTTTTTTTCCTTTATTGAGATATATTACAATTTGTTACAAAATGAACAATAATAATATTGATAAGAGACCACATTCATACTATATATACAGAAAATAATAATAATGGTCAAATTTCATAAAATATAACATAAATTCAAATATATACAATAAAATAATAATAATAAATAAAAAACAAAACAAATCGAAACATAAACCTATTATTGAGATAAATAAAAAGTTGGCAAATAAATAAACATCTTACACACAATCATAACTATATACAATATATACAATTGCTAAAGGGACCCCAGCAAGTGCTTTTCCCTCCACTTGTGGAGGAAAAAGCGGAATTCAAGAGATCCCAGCACCTCTATCTCAGCCGCATCACTGGTCTGAGCCAGTGGAGGCTGAGTTAGGGCGCTGTAGCCACAAACATACCGTACATGAGTGGAGGATCTGACCATTGTCAGAACTCCAGTTTAAATGTTTACAATAGGTCTCGTGGCCACTGCCGTTTCAATCTTCGAGGAGGATTGTAGGGATGGGTGGTGCTGGATAGGGATTGTGCTAGAGGGTTAGGATGATGACTAAGGTTCTGATGAAATTTGGAAAATTTGGATGGTACCAGGTCTAAAACAAACGGAATATTAAGGTCATGGTGTAGGGTACAGTTGGTAACGTAATAAGGAGCATTAACTATTGTTCGGAGGACTTTGGATTGGAAGGATTGGATGCGTTTAATGTTAGAATGTTTAGCTGTCCCCCACAGTTCAAGTCCGTAGGTCCATATAGGTTTCAGTACTGTCTTGTATATTAGTAATTTGTTGTCAACTGTAAGATGAGATTTTCTGTTTAGTAGTCTGTATAACTGGCCGAATCTGCGGTTGAGTTCTTTTCTTTTTAGTCTTGTATGTGGGTTCCACGTCAGTCTTTTGTCTAGTAAAAAGCCGAGATACCGGACTGTGTCTGAGGAAGGAAGCGGTATAGAATTGAATTTAACCGTTGGACAGGATTTGCGTCGAAGGGTGAATGTGACGTGAGTGCATTTGCTTTCGTTCACCTTAATGCGCCAAGCATTGCACCAGTCTTCGACAAGGGAAAGGTGCTTTTGGAGATTTAGCGATGCTGCTTCAGGATCGGGATTGGATGATAAAATGGCTGTGTCATCAGCAAATGTTGCCAGAAAGGTATTGGGGTCGGTAGGGATATCGGCGGTGAAGAGGATGTAGAGGACGGGTCCTAAGACGCTGCCTTGAGGAACACCGGCCTCAACAGTATATTGTTCGGAAAATTCGGAACCACAGCGAACTCGGAAGGAGCGGTTGGATAAATAGGATCGGAGGATTAGGTATAAGGATTGAGGTAAATGGGTTTTGAGCTTAAAGAGCAGTCCTGGGTGCCACACCCGGTCAAAAGCTTGAGCTATGTCCAGAAAGGCACCCGAACAATACTCCTTGCACTCAAGGGCGGAGGAAATGTGGTCTACAACTCGGAGTCCTTGCTGAACCGTGGAATGTTGAGGACGAAATCCGAACTGATGTGAAGGAAAATTTTGAAATTTGGCTAGGATTCGTTTTAGTAGGAGCTTTTCAAAAATTTTCGAGAGGATCGGAAGTAGGCTGATAGGTCTGTAAAATGACGTATTGTTAGAAGGTTTGCCTGGTTTTAGGAAAAGGATCATAGTTGAATGTTTCCATAAGAGAGGAAAATAGGTAGTGCGTAGGATACAGTTATAGAGATATGTAAGGAATGTAATGGCTTTAGGTGGAAGTTGTCTTAAGATTTGGGGAGTAAGGAGATCGTATCCAGGAGATTTGCGGAGAGGAAGCTTTTTAAGAAGATATCTGACCTCAGAGGGATTAACTGCTTTAGGTGGTAAGGATAGTGGTATTGGTGACGTGAGGAACTCTTCAACTGCTGCAGTATGGGTTGGATTAAGCTCTGGATGAGGAGTAAAAACTTTGGAAAGGTGCTGTGCGAATTCCTCGGCCTTATGCTTGTCAGAAGCAGCCCAGGAACCATCACAGCGCCGGAGAGGATGGGAAATGGTGTGGGATTTTAGGATTCTCTTCGTGACATTCCACAGGGAATTGTCACGAGTCGAGAGAGAGGACAGGTAGGTATTGTAGGATTGGGAACGGAAAATCGCCAACTCCCGCTTTAATTTTCTACAAAAAAAATTATAGGAGCGGCGATCTTCTGGGATTTATTTTCTAGGAAAGAAAATTTTCCAGTTTGGTGATTTTGACCAATTTATAATTTGATTGTAAGAGATGGAACTAATTAGTGAATATATAATTACAAATACATGGAAGGTAGGAAAGGCAGAGGTAGAGGGGTGAGTGATAAGAGTGGGGAGGGGCGTGGTGGGGGAAGGACTTAGGCCACACTATCCAACAACATGCGCTCCAAACCCGTCGCAAGGAAACTGCAACAAGGTACACCAATATTGTCACTAAGTCACCTGTTGTTGGCACTCTATCACCAAGGCACCTCAATCGGTTCTACACCAATGCACCACCATCCAAAGCATTTTATGTCTCAGAACTCAAACGACATAGTTTTCTCCTTAAACAAGGCACAGATTAAATGTTTTAAAGTAATCAAGGGAGAAAAATAAATCATGGTACTAATAATTGCTCGGACATTTTTAAACAAATCTTTACGTTAGCCTGTTTAAAATATCTTGGAATGGGTTACTTATTAAATATTTATCTACACATAATTTTATATTTGTCAACAATTTAGCCAAATTAATAAAAACACTACAAGAATAACACTATGTATACTTTTATGTTTTGTTAATATGTTTGACTAAATTATTACAAAAAAATGTGATTTTAATTAAATAATGCCTCTTAAACAATTGTTAAAATCTGAAATGGAGTTATTTCCTACTTATATATTGGGATTTAAAATATGTTCGTTGCGTTTTACTATATTTCAATTTAATACACTCTGTGTTTGTAAAATCATGTTTTTTTGGTCGATAATGTTTACATATTCTAAAAAAGAAGATTAGTTAAGGTGCTTTCATGCATCAGTTTCAGCCGAGATTATTTATCTTTAAGTGGTCTTTGTCTTGCTCAAAATATAATAAAAAAAATTCATTTTCGTCATTTAATAATTTTTTATTTCCGAAAAGGAAAATCCGATACATAGACGGTAAGTTCTGAACCGGAAATTTGGACTTGGAAGACGCAAAGCACCTGGGTCGTCCTTCAACTGTTGAAGACCAAATTCAACCAAAACGATAAAAGAATGGCAACATAAAATAGGTCATATGTAAATGATTAAACATATTCACATGAATCTGAAGTATTTATTGAACTCACCAGTTAGAAAAGCTACAAACTTCTATTACAACCAAATAATTTTATAATTTCTATTTCCTTCCTTATATACAAGATATATTTGTAATAGCAAGGACTACTCTTAGTGTTAGTTTTTTTTTCATAGCACAGTAACATAGACTACTTATAAAGAAAAAAGATATATATATATATATATATATATATATATATATATATATATATATATATATATATATATATATATATATATATATTTTAAATATAAATATTACAATTTTCATCTATTTTAATAAAATAAAATGAAACTAACTAATCTTGCTTATCAATTATAAACATAATCTTGGTAGATAATTTTATTTATTTATTGCATAATGATTTGAAAAGACTTTAGACATATTTCAATCGTAACTTAATTTAATTTTAATTGTAACAGCGGATAAATTTCTTTATGTATATGCTCTAATCCCTGATTAATTTTGATAAATTTGATATTTTTTTCGGTTAAATAAAAACTAGAATCTGTTTAAAAATGAAATGAATGTGAAACACAACTTTCATTGATCAATTTTTTGCTCGAAAAATGACCTCATATTGTAAAATGTATTATGTTGCCATAAGAGATATAAGAAATATTATTCAGAAAGAATTAGGCACAGAGTGAAACTATTTACAGGTTTTTGCTATTCATCAAATAAAAAATGTAAATGAACATATATGTATATATATATATATATCATACACATTCAATAAACATATTACTTTTGACACATACAACAAGTTCGATATATATGTGTTCACTGAAACGAGAAAGAAATTGGTAAAATCTAAAATTTTCTCAACAAATTTGAAGATATTCCTCCAAAACAATTTTCCTTTGTTTTAAAATATGACATCAACAACATACAAATTTATGAAAGACTTTTTTTTTTTAAATTAAACTGTTTTGTTACATTTTTTACTGTTTTAAAGTCAATCCTGCATTCGAAAATCAAGTTTCCGGATTTTGAAATAACTACCAGAAGATACCTTCATATATCTCATAGAGAGGACCCTGGACGTTGAATATAAAGTTTCGCATTTAAATATTACAAAGCATTGGGAGTATAGTTATAATTGTAATTTATTTTTAACGTAAATGAACGAAGACCAAGAAGATATGAAAAATATTTTGAATAGAGGAGGACGATTTTTGAATACTAAGCCCTAAATTGAATTTTATGTATGCATGTTGCTGTTTTTCTGGAAAAAAATAGGTTAAAAAATATATAAATTATTAAATATAAATAAATAAAACCAAAGTACATATTTCCAGGTGATTTTAACTGCGTGGCATCTATGGAACAAAGTGAATAAACATATAATACTCTTAAATTAGAACAATATTAATACTTGAAACTAATAAATTAAAAAACAGAATGAAATAACATCAATAAAGTTCGAGCTATAACCAACATGAAATAAATTTATTTTAAGGATATATTTCTTTTTTTCGCTAATTTAATTGTTTGAATTCACTTCTTTATGATAGAATTAATAATTTTAATTATTTTTTTAGTTATTTTAGTTTGAAAAATATGTTTTATATGATAGCTCCATGTTTTCATTTCCTTAAAAAAAAAAAAATTGCGGTTTTTAAATGTATGGCAATTTATATTTTTGTCATGTCTCGATAAATGATTGAGGTACTGGCAAAATGTTTATATATGAGATTGTGTGAGGAGGAAATTTGAGACATTGATTTCCAAAAGGTACTAGAGAACATTTTTTTTTTTCATACCCTCTTTTATTTTGTATTTTACACAAAATACAATACGAATACGATATGTACATATGTCACAGATATGTGTCCTTCTATTACCCGAAGGTAGAGATTTTTTTTTTCCCGAAATTGATATTTTGACATATTTATATACCACTGGTTTAGTTTTATCGAAAAACGAATTTGAAAATTGCATATCGTTCGAAAAGGTACTTAATCCACGTTTCATTTCATTCTAAAAGGTACTAAAAAAACAAAATTTTTAACGTACTATATCCTCTGTAAACAGATAACGTTTCCTTTAATTGTATATACTAAAAAAAAAAAAAAAAAAAAAAAAAAAAAAACCTACCTGTACAACCTACACCCATGAAGGGTCTTGGGCTCAGTATATATAGAGATTCGTGCTGTTTCTAGACCAACGGCAGTGCAATGAGGGGATCACGCTCAGTCGCCAGGGTTTTCCCTCCTCCTTTTGAAACTCAACGTCTCAGTTGTGAGCACATCTTCCTGAAAAACATGATTATTAATAATAATAGGATTATATTTAATTAATTTTAGGAAAAATTAATGTATAATATATTTTGCACATACTTACTTAAATTATAATGGTTTTTCTTAGTACATGGCTTATCAAACACTGTCATTGATTTACTAAGAATTTATAGTGTTTATCTTGTACTTTTGCATAACTCTGATTAGTGTAATTTAGGTAATTACAGAAAGTTTATATCATTTTTGTAACGAAAAATCAAATAAAATCCAAACAAGTACCATATTTTTCCCCTTGTTATTTCCTACTAAACAATTTTCGGTAATACAAAAAATAATTTAACCGAGTATTTATTATGTTAATTACGGGAAATTGTTGTCAATACTGTATTCCTCCTGTACAAAACATTCCGATCTGCTAAGCGATACCCAAGTTCTTGTAGTTCCATTCATGTCCACATACTACAAAATGTTATGGTTTTCGAGAGTGTCACGCTATTTTCCTTTAATGATGATAACACTAATTCTCATATTTTATAACTCACGAATCAGGCCGGAAAATTACTGACATTTTCCGAAATCCTAAGCTCATAGTCGATCCCTTCGTGTCAACAGACTTTCTTGACCGGAGTCATGAAACGCTCAATACATAATTACTCTCAGGGTATCTCATAAGTTATATGGAAATCGTATGACGTGAGATATATAATTAAGTTGCTATTTAGGTTAAATTGATGGAATTAAGAACAACTAAAAGTTTAGTGTAAAACGTAATTTTCGTTAGTTTTTATAGTATACAAAAATAGTAGCGACAGTTATTCAATTAAAAAAAATATATAATGTGCCCAAATTATAACTTAGAATTCATTGAATTCACCCAACCATTATTCAGAAACATATAATTTCATGAGAATTAAATTGTCTTGAACTTTCAAAAAAGGTATAACAGTACCTGTTGTAAGTTCAAGAGAATGGCACTAGAGGGCGTGCAGGTTAAGAGAACGCAGATTTAGCGATCTTAATCATCATGACGACAAAAGAAACAAAATATACATATAAAAAATGATGAAGGTTATAATCTGTTTTTTTCATCCATTGAAATTAATAACTGCATTAAATTAAAACGCAAGTAAAATACATGTAGAGAACGATCCATTAGTAACACTAAAAAACAAAATAATTCCTTATGAATAAAATTGGAGGCTGATGTCTACTTCACCATTATTTTATTGAAAAAATTCGCACTACGTTTTGGCTACAATGCCAGAGGCTACAATTTTTAGACATGTGGCTTTGACTGGTAAGCAGCTACTCACACTAAAACTAAGTTGTTCCACAGCACCTGAAGATGGCATTGTAGCCGAAACGTAGTGCGAATTTTTTCAATAAAATAGTGGTGAAGTAGACATCAGCCTCCAATTTTATTCATAAAAAATTTGACCTTCACCTAAAAGAATCTACACCTTATATAAAATAATTCCTTTAATTAAAAATGTCACTAGGAGATACCGTTTTAGGAAATCTTGGAGGATTTTTAGGAGTTAAGGCCCAAGCAAGATTTGAAACTAATAATTTATAATAGAAGGAAAGGTACTTGGATCCAGATAAATTTCACAAGATATGGAATATTAGGGTCATTACGGATGATTTTGTTCGTGATATAGAAATGAGGATTGATGACTTCAAAACTGATTAAGGATTGTAAGAATTAAATAGGGGAAGAATTAGGTAGTGCTATTAGTGATGCTTCAAAGCTCAACTATAAAAGCCCGAAAATGCTTAATTGTAATTATGTAGAACAACATTTTTTGGTTATTTGTAAATTTACAACGTTTTAGTAATCATTGGTTAAGTTTAAAAAATTTAAATTTTTGCACATAATATATTTAAAAATACGAAAAAGAAAATTGTCTCTTGTCATGAATTTTCCTTAAGATCTAACATCTAATGAAGACGATCTTCTGCTAAACCATAAACTACAAAAAAATTGATATAATTTTTTTATCTTACTTTCCCCCTTTTTTTTCCTTTATTTTGCTTTTATTCATTTACATTTTTTTTCGCTGTTCTCTCATATTCATCTTCAGATATACATTGAGCGGCCATTGACTCCTATTGTTGGTGGATTGTAACGAGGGAGTGGGAAAGTTATAAGATTATCCCATATTGATTCAATTTTCTCTCCGTCGAAAAGGTTAATAACTGATGCTGAACGAATGAATAAAATAAAATATAATAAAGATAAAACAAATAAGGCAAGGAAACGACAAGAAAATACCTAGAATAAAAGAAAATGTTCACCAAGAATTAAACGTTATAACTAAGAAAAATAAGGAGTTAAAACGCAAAAATAATGTTTTACAAGCCGAATTAAACAAGATGAAACGGAAATATCGTGAGATTAACACAATTTTTCATAATTTACTAGAATCTGAATCTTCTAGTTTGGAAAATGTTCCGTAAGCATGAAAAAATATGTTTCGGTCAGTCGGTTTTGAAGTCGCAGATCATAAAATAAACAATTCCGCCTTGGAATACCAACTACCAACTTAATGATATATATGTGTATAGAAGAATTGGTCATAAAATGACAATTATTAAAACACAAACTACTATATAAAATACTAACATTATTGACACTCTATTATCTAAAAACAATATATATATAGAAAATTAAATCATAATTATTAAAATATATATATGAATAAAAATAAATGAGATATATACATGCATGCTCTTTACCCGACCTGCACTATACAATATATGTTCTATAGTGGGTCGGTCGAAATCTATTTCATGGACCCGCAACAACAACCAGCCCAAACCGGAATCGAACCTTACCTCACTAAGTTTCACTAAATTGTTTCATTATAGAGAAAAGAACTGTATGAGAGTTGATATATGTAAATAAATCATTTAAAAAAATCATTTAATATGAGATATAAATCCACCGTATTCGAATTCACCCCTGCAAATGCGTACATCTTGACTTGTGGAATGGAATACGGCCGTATTCGTTTTTACACCATTGGAATACGGCCCATACCAGTGGAATACGACCGTATTCCTTTGCAAGCCTGTGAAATACGGGCGTATACCTGTCCACATCAGTGAATATATTCGTAATCGTATTTTTTTTTTTTTCGAAATACGAATGCATTCTTATTCCTTAAATACGAATTCATACGAATGCATTCGTATTCGTTTTTTCTAATGCGATTTTGCCCATCTCTGCCTCACTTGACTATCAGAACTTGTAAGTTTTGTTTTATTACTTCAGCTAAAATCCAATAAAGACTTAATGTGTTAACTACAAGTGAGGAATGACCTGCATTCTCTACAGCCAACACGATCCCTATCATGTAAAAAAGGCTCTAGAGCCGCCGTGATAAAGGGCCGACTAATGTAGGGCCATATTTCTCGCGAGGACGTTAGGTAAGTGGATAAAAAGGGCATAAGTGGAATGTTGACTCGATTAAAGCTCATTAGAGATGGGGTGGGTGGTGACAGTGAGCAGATGGGAGCGCAGCTGGGGGCATTGTTTCCGCTAACGGGCTAGAGGGTCGGTATTTAAACCGCAGTGTATAATAGCCCGATCAACAAGTAGTGTTCCTCCACTTCCGACCGGGGTGCCTTTGTGCCGGGACGGCGATCCGTCGAGGGCCCGGTCTCAAAACAGTTTACTCATTTCATTCCCCGGTCAATGCTGATAAGTCTCGTGATGGCTCTTTTGTACGACCGTTAGCTGCAGCCCTGAGTGGAGGTCCTCAATGGGACGCGGATTGCCGATTCAATACCAATAAGTGACGTTGGGACAAGTACAGCCGATTGTCGAGGCTCAAGAATGAGTCCGATATCTTTTGCTTTATCTCGCTTACTTTTGAATTCACCAATTATTGATTAATAATACACTAAGCAAGATAACTATTCTAATGAAACCTTACGGTTGAGACCATTGTAGTGTCGTCTCAGCATCCTTGAAATTAACGGCACTAGTTTGAATTGGGCCGGACAAGTTGGAATACACTTCGTAGGGAAACCGAGAAATGTATGGTGACATATCCACTCAGACTACAACAGGCTTTCCCATAATAGGAGTAGGTAAGATTGTAAAAAAACTGTAAAATGAAATTGTGCTTTATAGCTTCAATAGATTTTCTCTCTTATCCAATCCAATATCTTCAACGTTATTAATCCGCTACAACATTACTTCTTTACAAAACTATAATTTGGGTAATTGGCATCTTCATGACAAGTTTCAATAATAATACATAAAGAAAAAAAAAATTTGTTTTTATATTTTATTCTTTTTTTCTCTCTTATATTTATCTACAGATAGATATACACATATTTTAAAAAAATATATACTGTAAAATGAGAAA